>JAACJK010000099.1:0-15817 GCA_013368325.1 Ephemerocybe angulata
CTGATACTTGCACTGAATGTACTGACTGAACGTCGTCGCGTCGACAAGGGGTACGTTCGTCCCATTGATGGCAAGGAAATTCTTGCATCCGTAGAGACCTGGTGGCCTCTGAGCGAGCACAACTGGAGCAAGGAATGCCGCGACGGCGAAGATGGATTTCATGAGCATTGTGGGATTGGCTCAAGGAAGTGGGCACAAGGAAAAAAGCAGAGTACAGTAGCGAGTTATAGCCCGCCGCTCGCATTATGAAACCTTCAAATTCGAGGTCATGACGGTGATTGTGCGATGTGTCCTGTCGGTGCACCTCATGCTTAGGTACCCCACAGTCAGTGGTATGGATCTGAATCAGAAATCCCCCCATGATCCGTGTCGTTAGTGTCGGTAAATAGAGGCCTAAACCTGACGCCGCCGTGATACAAGGGCGCATAGTAGGTCACTTGCAGCGCACTAGCCTCGTCATTAACGGCACAAGTTCGCACAGTCGGACAGTTCAACGGATGCATAGACAGTTTCTGGAACAATGAGGAGCGTTGCATAGCATTCTACCAGAGATATCCTGGTCGAGGATGTTGATGATCTCCGAAATCCCGGTTATGAAGTATGTACCATGCCCCCGGCGTCTACGGCGCCAAAAAGAATGAGCATCTTTCGGCGGAAATATCGGTCCTATGCTTGTCCTATGCGTCCTTCTTGTTGCAAGGAGTCCGATAGAAACCAATACCTGGCACCTAATTCATGCCCAGGTATGATTCTCGTGCCCACCCCCAATATTGGACCTCGATGAATCAACTTACCCCACTTGAGCCTCAGCCCGGTGGCCAAAATTCTGCGTTGCGGTGCGGTAATTTGCGGTAAATATACGAAAACTGAAATTTGGGCTGGATGCATACGTACATAGTTATATAACTCAGCATTGTCAGTACGGTCTACCAGCATAGAATAACAAGCGAGGAGATGCCTATGGAATACCTGATAATATGTCAAAGTTGGTCCAATTCCAGCGACTGTTGGGCAAATCACAGACTCTAGAGCATGAAATAGGGCTATATGAGAACTACCTTTATATTATGGTATGGCCCACCTCATACATAACGACTTGGGCAGTGGAACCCAACACCTTCCCCAAACCAGGAATTGATGTTGAGCTTAGTTGATTCCCACACGTCAAGTTGCGTTGACTTGCGGTGATCTGCATGTACTTTGCGGTTATTTGCGTTGACTTGCATCGAATTGCGGTAGGTGACCTTCAATTTGCGGTGGGTTGCGTGAAAAGTTTTCTTTACAGGTGGCCTTAGAATACATTAGTTATGAAGTATATTAGTATATTGTATCTCTCATTGTAGTATACAATCCCATATTGTGTCGCACGGTGCCATCAATATGGAGTGTGCGGGCACGAATCTAATCGCCGTGCAAAACTACCCAAGGAAATGGGAAAAACCAAGCTAAGTACATTAGAGTATATTCTGGGTATATTACACGAAATTTGGAAGGTGACGAGATCAGGTTCACTGTGGTGCAGTGAATAGTTGGGTGCCCATATTGAGACTTGCACGGCCCATCAAAGTTCGATAAGTCAACCGCCATTTGCACCCCACTCCACAAGTACCTAAAGAATTCAGGAGATAACTTGACATTAGATTTAAGGTAGCTAGAGCATCGTGAATATGGAATCTGTGAGGCGAGTGCATCAGGTTCAGCAGTAAACATCAATATACAATTCATTCGCACTTTTGGGGGACAGAGCTATACTACGATACGTGATGCTTCTTGGCTCGCTTTTTACTGCCAGGAATAAATTCTTCGTCCGACTCCCTTCTCCCTTCGTTTCTGTCGTAAACGTTGATCCATAGTCACTTTCTGGTGAGGCGAGTTGCGACTGGGACTGGGGCCGGAGGTGAGCGAGTTTCTCTTGTTCTCTTCTTGGCTTCGGCTTGGGTGTCGAGGGGACGGGCTTGCTTGGCTGTATTACCCGAAAGGTAGATTCACCATTCAGGGTAGCTGGCGGCTCGTTCGGTTGAAGGGGAATGGTTTGGGCCCAAGCAGGGTCCCGAGGGGCCGAGTCTTCAAGGATAGGGTGTTGAACCAAACAACGCCATATCATCCTTGTAATCATGAACGAATGTCCCCATGATGTAGGGAACCATCCTCATCAGAATGCGAATGAGGTTTGCAGGATGCTCCACTGGTACATCACCGATTTTGCGTTGAATTTGCGAGTGCCTTTGAGGAGGTGCGTATTCATACTCCAGTCCTCCGATGATGGTGGATGATGTGATCTGAGGGTTGGATCGAGCGTAGAGTTCCCCAGAAGGTTGGCTCGGTTGCAGTAGAATGCCGTTCATGCGTGGTGATAGCCGTGGATTCGGGATCGAGTCGCAATATCGTTTTCTGTAGTCATGCTGTACTCCTTCTCTGTGAGAATGCGCGAAAGTTCGAATATTCTGCGTCATCGGACGGCTCGAGCTTGAGTATTTGCGGAGGACCAATAGTCGCAGAAGGACTACGACACAGATGTGCTCTTCTTCCTTCCCTGCTAAGAGCTCTGTAAATGTCATCGAGATGTAGTTATCGATAGCTGCTCGATGTCCGGGAAAGAGGGATTGAAAACATCTTCGATGGGAAGCGGAGGAGATGCTTTTTCGAGCGAAGTGACGCTTAGGCGTGGAGAGCGGGAGCTCTTCATCCACTCCATTAGCACATTCATGATGGGATGGTATCGGATACCAGTGACAAACTCCACATGGCAGTCTCAGCATCCTTCAAAGCAGAGAGTATGCCAAGTGAGTCCGCTTCCCACAGTGCTTCGACGTCCCTTCGCTTGTAATATCATAGAGCACAATTGGCCAGACGATTGAGCCCAATGAGTTCTTTCAAAATAAGAGAATGAATATGCGGATTTGCAAGTGCTCAGTAAAGAATGACACTCACTGGTAAATCTGTTGCGAGTCGTCTCGCCAGAGCATACTATAAACTCCTGCACGGATAGTGTGAAGGTATCTGACACCATGACCGGGAATTTTTGAGGCCAGTCATTGTACTTGTGCCACTGCAGAGTAACCGTGTCATTAGTACGGGAGATAATCTGCGCTGGATACGATTTTCGGTTGTTCAGTTGGTGATTTGGTGCACGTTGACCAGGAGGAGCGACCAAGCCTATATCAATACACGTAAGTGAGTGAGTCATTGCAAATGGTAGAAATACACTGTACATTGACTGATCCAGCGACCGTTAATTGCATACCTGCATTGAGGACAGCAGAACAGAAAGTCGATGTCGTCAAGATGATCTTTTGGAAGAAACCGGCGCATGCATGAAGTATGCCAGACCACCTTACACAGATGACAGAGAATCGTGGACAACGCAGCTGCGCCATCTAGCCCACATGTCTCGCAAGATGGAATAGCAATATCAGCTGTGACTGAAGCAGCGGGCTTCGCCTTAGCCTTTGCAACTTTGTCCCAAGAGCCAAGCGTCAGATAAGCTCGTGCTTGGGCCCGGCTTGTTGCTTGGACCAGGCGTGTTGGTCTCTGTGGGTCATCGATTCGTCATCCCAGAGAGACTTGGATTCAAATATTGATGAATGAGTGGTTCATCCTCCGGAGCTGAGTCGTTATCGTAAACCGTGCCATCAGAGCGACTGGATTTGGATGGGTAGACCCCATTTCAATATCCGACCCAGAAGAGCTGCCGTCTGACACGCTGAGAGGTCGTTTTGGAATTGAGCCAACACTGCTGACTCGCTCGTAGTGGTGAAAGTTGTCCTTCATTTTCTGGATGGACTGAGTCGTCTGCCAGGAGAGCGTAAGACCAGAGTATACCGTGGGACACATGTATTTGAACACATACCTTTCCCAGCTGGCTGGTGCGGTGGTAGACGTAGTAGGATTCATCGGTCGTCCGTTTTGTAAGGATGGGGCCTTTTTAGCTCTACGCAGCCTCGAGTTCATGTCGTCGTATGTGTAGGAAACTCCGCCGAGCATAAGCTCAGCAGTGAAGTGATCCTTTTTATGAATGATACGCCCAACGAGGGTATACACAATCTCCGAGTCAGGGAGATAATCTTGATGTTCGTCAAATCGGAGATGGTTGTGGGCCCGCGCTTCCCGTCTGAAAGTTCGACCCGACTGTCAAGATTAGCGGCCAGTAGAAGTTGACGGCTGATGGAGCCGCATTCAGTTCACATCCTCCGTTGCACATGGAGTTTGACCAGCAGCAATAGACGGATGTAGCTCCTGGTGGGAAGTATGACAGCGAGGTTTGAGAAGTATTCTCTAGTCCGATTGAGGTGTCCATCTTCAGTAATTTCTGGAGCGCAGCAGCATACTCGCAGTGTGGATGCATGATGGCCTTGGCTCTCGGGTACTGCGTGCATCGGTGCCCCGCACCACAGGCTGACTCAACGGAGTATTGAACAGCCATGTACCTCTGTGCCTCAAACATGGCTCGAGTCCTGGGGCAGGGTATATCAGATTTTTCGACCCTCTTAAAAACCTAATATCCATGCTCACCTCAATCATAGGCTGAATCCAGCATAACGCAGAATGATGCCCGGACGAGCTAAGCTCTGCATGCGCATTCCGCTGAGCTTGCGAGAAGTCCATGACCTATAGCAAAATAAGCATTAGCGCATTAGCGTGTGCATGCGTTGCAGTTGCAGCAAGGCGACGTCAAGGCGAGTACATTGAGAAGGTATTCCTTTTGAATGGAAGCCCGTCGCGCTGGACTTTGGCCATGACAGCATCATTCAGATGCTGAAGTGCGGGCGATGGTGGGCGGCGTCTTCACCAAAAACGAGGTAAATAGAACTGGGACCCAAGCTTTCAGCGTCTCGCTGAATGCAGATGTCGAGAGAAGAACACCATCCTTGAAGTAAGAATGGTTTCCATCCGTTACAAGCCGTGTCGAGAGCCAACAGTGTCTTGTCGAGTACCCAGTCATCGACAGTCGCCTCCAGCACCGAGTTCATAAACGCTGTCCGGAAAATGAATAATCCTTGGTCGTGTAGCTGCGAGAAGATTAGAAACGGCTCCCCGAGCTCGCCATTGAGACCTAGAATTGTTTATTGTGGCCCCAGCAGTAGTGTTCTTCGGCATTGTGTTCGTAACTCCAGTCCGAGCCTGGCTCTTGGCGACGAAGTACCGAGCGGCGCTGGGATTAGCAAGAGCAGGCGCAATGTCGGGCAAGGGCACGGATCCAGGATTCAGATCACCGGTGCGAAGAGCGTGAACCGTTGCATTCGCCCCTCCACGCACGACTTGAGCATCGAGTTGAGCAGTTTCTGAAACAGAGAGGTGGCTCGTGGGTGGGCGTGGGTGGTCGTGATATCCTTCGTGCTCCCAGCGGAGTATTCTTCACCAGTCTTGATGTCCTTTGCACGATACCGATGGCACCTGGCGGCACAGTCATGGTGGACAAGTGGACCGGACCCGCATAGGGCGCGCCGGCGTGAATTTGCTTCTCCTGAGTGCTGGGATCGGTTTTGGCTTCACTGGGCGTACACAGGCCGGATTGGGGCATACGTCAACCCCAAGGCACTTGCTCGTCTTCGCTTTTCCAATGGCAACGGAGTATTCGGTGGCTTTGCGGTTCCAGTTGCTTGTACCATAAGAACGGAACTGCCACTTCGCCTGGTCGTTATTTGGCTTGCTTCGTCCTCTGTTTCGAATTTTCGAACTCGTTTCCCATTCGGCCAGTCGTATAGGACAGTTCCTAGTATATTTTAGAGCATTATATCGACGTAGCACTGTAGACGTACCAGGTTCCGCTGTACATATTCCCTCTTCCTCCGGTTCTCCTTCTGAGTCCGAACTCGAATCCGATGCCATGCTAACCTTCTGCTTTGCCTCTAGTGCTGCTGAGATTCGTCCCTAGCTTGCGGCACCTTTTGCGACTGTCTGCGGCTGGGGGTTTCGCGATTTTTGCTTGTTCGGGCACGGGTAAGCGCTGTCTGGTTGCGGCGGGTTGAACGGTCTCGATGGTCGCATTTTGGTGGTTGCGTCGCTTCAGGCGGGTTAAACGAAGCCATAGGTACTCCAACATTGTATACTCCTGGATTTCCATAACCTAGACACACCCAGAACGAAGATTATCAGCCTAGCATTGCTTGAGCCCTGAAGTTGGAACTCACCATTCATGTACGGTGCCGAAACAGACATGTATTGGCTTGGATGGTACCCATGGAGCATCATATGGGTGGTGGTTGCGCATACGGACCGTATATATGCCCTGGAGGGGCAGCGGGTTGGTACATTGGAGGATATTGCATGGGATGGTGCTGATACTGCGGCTGGTTCACACGGGCACTGGCGGTGCTTGTGCTGTTGCTCGTCCTCCGAAAGAAGGCAAAAAGCGCCCTTTTGAGTCTCTTCATGTCTTGATGATCTGTGTAAGGCAAAACGTGCGTTATTAGAGGTTGTCGAGTCCTCAAAATCTTTGGAGCGAGGCGCCTAATCGGGAACGGAAGCTTATAATGGCCCAGCAAAACATCGCTCCAAGAATCAAAGTCTGTAGGCGAAAGCGCATATATTGGGTCTATAATGTATAGATACAGTCTCTAGAAACCTGTTAACACCAATATACCAGCCATACTCGAGGTGGACGACTTACCACAGCCCACCCCGCCCCTATTGAGGGTCACCACCGGCCATCAATCCTGTTCCCAAGCCCATGCCCAACCTCCGTCTTGCGCCCTCTCCAAGCCTCAAGAATGTTTCGAGATATACTGGGTATCTGCTGGTTGAGTGGATGTGGTCCTCGGTGCTCGCTGTTGTGGTGGTAGGCAGTCAGAATCGACGATGTCGTTGCGGCGCTTTGCGTCACCTCAGACAATTCCCACAGTCATTTAACCTCTCCGCTGATCAAGGACAGGCTGGGCTGGAAGAACGATGCACTATATCTTATCTACTGAGTACTGAACATCCTCAACACCCTATTATACCCCCGTGTCCTCCCCCAGAAGCCCTACGCAAAACACGCAACCTCACGCAAGTCACCGCAAATACCGAAATCTTGCGGCAATCAAGCATTTGCGGTAACTTGCGTGTTATATACCGCAAGGCCATCAACGCAAGCTACCGCAACGCAACGCAAAAACATGAACCACCGACTCTGGCTATATATGTACTTTCCAGTGCATCTTGTACTCGCCCTCTCGTGGCATCCTCCTGGACGACGAACGGGCGCTTATTCCCTGCGACCCTCCAATTACATATGGGCACCTGTGCGTAGAGCTAAGTCGAAACTCGTACCTATACCACCCTGAGTTTGTCCCAAGGTAGAGGCTGGACAATTCACAGTCCTCTCAGTGACGGGGTCGAGGAATGGATTCAACTTCGATCCCATCACTCCATAATAAGCGCCCAATTAACCTCGCGGCTCCTCATCCCTCAAGACTTGGCATCAGAAGCGAACGCGTAACATGAAATATAAGTATGATTAAATAGTATACACGGTGGTCAAACCTCGGTAGGCCCTGGTTTGGCCCTTGTGAGGACCACATTTGAAGTTCCACTTCACCAGCATCAGAGGTTTCGTCCCCATTCGCAGGTAACACGAGGCTAGACGAAATACAGGGTTGCTATCGAGTACCCACGGAGGGATCGACGAGTCGCTCCCCGCATATTCGCTAAGTTGATCTCGAGCTGCGTCTACGCGGATTGCGATTAGCAAGAATACGATGCCTAGTCGGGCGGGAGTAGATGTTAGTTGGCATGCTGAGCACTATAGCTAGACGCGAGGCATACCGATACTGGGTATAAGAGAGCCACGAATAGTGTACTGAATAGGATGACCATCGAAATAAAAAATTATCATCATTAATAGCATTATGGTGTAAAGCATGGCGCTTTCCACTATTATCCTTGCGACCGTTAGAAGGCTCGTATTGGTTGGAACCGATACCAGTCCAATGGACTGGGACCGCCTATGCTGTCGTATAATCTTCCATGCATCAGGCCTGTAGTAAGGACGTTCTGGGCAAAAGGTAGAGGATAGGCTAGGTTGACGAATGGCTCGATCCCTTCGTAGGAAGTCCATTGGTGGCCCACCAGATGTAGAGAGTAAGGTTGATGGCTTGATAGAGGACGATGAGGAGTTTGGTCGATGATGGTTTGGGAGAGGGGCCGACTTACCCATTGCAGCGAGGGATAAAAGTGTTGGGAAGGATGATAACATAGACGTTGTTGCCCCATATTACATAGCAACGGTAGATCTGGTAGTGTAACCCACATTTAGTCGAAAGCAGGCACTGAACCGCAACGAGAGACTTACAACCAATGCATCTGCAACCCAAGTCATGATGCCATTCATAACACTGTAGGCATAGTTATCCCAGTATGCAGCCATGCGAAAATATCCCAGTGGGACGCCTGTGGGAGACAGCATGAAGCCGAATGCTCGAAGGAGGCGGTATGTCGTGATGACTGTCCATGAGAGTATCCGTTGCCGAGTCCATGGTTAGCGGCACCTTGGTTAAGAACGAGAAGACGACACTCACATTCGTGAAACGTGGCCGTGACAAACATTAAATGATTGAACCGAAAAAGATCTGAGCCCGTGGAGGAAGGCGCTGCCAGTTAGAAATCGCCAGAGCTTCCCTGTTGTCAAGAGTTCAGGCCCAGAAGCATATCCATACCTTTCGGGCTGTTGACTTCTCTGAGCTGGCTCGACGCGCGATCATGATACGCATGGCGAAGGTGAACAGACATGCATAGAAGCCTTGGCACTATTACTTCGTGGTACCTTTGAAGTTGATGGGCATTGACTGACCGTAGAATAGAGTCTATGGTGCGGAGACATCCCGGGTTAATTCCAGAACGCGAATGGATATGAAGGACAACCAACACACCTCTAGCCACGCTGCGGCCAGCAGACAGACCTGGTCGATTCTGTCATTTTCCTTGTAAACTGGCATTTCACGTTGAAAGGATCGTCTCAGAACGCTTCATAGATATCGGTGCTAAAACGTTTTGCACTTTGGAGAGAGGTCTGAGAGAGAATGCGGGAGAGAGCCGTTCTAACCAAGGGCGGTGTGTGGTCCGTTCGGTGTATGTTGAGAAGGGTGTTCCCTGCCGTACCCAAAGTATAAGTATGGACTGTATAGTTGAGCGCTTTCGTAAAAAGTCAGTGACAAGCTACTCCCGGCTACTTGTCTGCTAGGCGGGTATGTATGCTGATGGGCCCAGTTGGTAATAATCTTGTACTGCTTATATTTTGAGTTGAATCCCCATAGGCCCCACGTCGGACTGTATCGTCTATGTTTAGAGATTGGGCGGTAAGAGCGAGGAAAGGGAGGGCCTTGGGAGGGCCCTCCTCGCGGTGCCATAAAATCCAGTCCCGGAGAGCTAATCTAATTGATCATCAATATTGCTCCCTTAGTAGGGAGTAACGTCCGCTGGCCATGGTGCTTCCAAGCTTCTCCTTTTTGGCGCAGCAAATTGAGTATCCCAGGCAGATGCTGAGCGCTGAGGCCTGAGTCACCACCACCACGGTTGCCATATTTGCCTCTGTGTGAGAAAGCCTGTCACGGTGTCGAGAATGCGACATGCCAGCCGCTCGGGTCTCGTCCTCGTTATGTTGATATTTGCATGCCAGACCCCGGTGGCCGCCCCGTCCGGCGTCAAGCTCTGGGAGGCTCTGGGTACTTGGGAATACACACACAGAGACAGAGGAGTACTTGAATTCGATGGACCAGTGTCAGTGGGCTGGCCGAACCTCTACGAGATTGATACGGAGATGAGCATAGTTTCCAAGGTACGGTTTTTCGGCGTAAACTTGGGGGGACCGCACTAAGTATCCATATACAGTATTCGGGACTTTCAGCGAGTTACATCTTTTGCTACTCCTTTTAGGAATCACTGACATATTCTAGTAGTTCACTATCGGTGCTGCCAATGGAGGAGCCACCAATGGCGCTGCGAATGGCGGCGCCGTTGTTGGCGCCGCCAATGGAGGAGCCCACACTGACGGCGCTGCGAACGGCGGAGCCAACAACGGTGCCGCCAATGGGGGAGCCCACAACGGCGCCGCCAATGAAGGAGCCAACAACGGCGCTGCGAACAATACTAACGGTGCCTCCAATGGAGGAGCCAACAACGGTGCCGCCAATGGAGGAGCCAACAACGGCGTTGCGAACGGCGGAGCCAACAACGGAGGTGCTGCGAATCCAGGTGCTGCTAACGGGGGTGCTGCGAATGGAGGCACTGCTAAGGGGGGTGCTGCCAATGGAGGCGCTGCTAACGGGGGTGCTGCCAATGGAGGCGCTGCTAACGGGGGTGCTGCCAATGGAGGTGCCGCCAATGGAGGCGCTGCTAATGGAGGCGCTGCTAATGGAGGCACTGCTAACGGGGTGCCGCCAATGTGGAGCCAAGAACGGCCCGGTGCTGCTGTTCTAGAAAGTACTTCAGGTCGCGATGAATACGATAAATGCCCCAATCGAACGCCCGTAATTCCTTCGCCGTCTTGCTCGAAATGGGCGTTTCGCAGCTTTCGCTCATTGATTCTCCTGGTTGCCCATTTGCGGATCTGATTGAACATGGTGAGTGTGTTTTCTTCGTAGATGTCAGTCGAGGAAGGCGTATGTACCGGTTCCATGTTATACTTCGTCGCCAGCTTGAGTGAGTCTTGCCAGTCATGGATGTCTAACTCTAACTCGGCGGGCACAACCCCTTCAGTCGTCCTTCAGAATGATAAGGTGTGTCAGAACACGGCGAGGTGCGGATGGCTGCGTACAACGGTACGAGGAGCTTAACCAAGCTCGTCCATTCAGCAATCTTCTCTCCTTCCAAGACGATCGGGTTGTTCTTGCTGCTTCCTTCCAGGCCCTCCCCACTAGTATTTTGCGTATCCTGAGGCTGAGGCATCTGAAACATATCCTCAAACACCTCTGAGACAGAAAGAGATGCGCGTGGAACGCTGAGGATCTCATCTTCAATCTGTGGGGTGGTCAGCACATTCTCAGTGTAGGAGCGGTGTTGGGCACCTTGAGGAACACGTCCGCCATTGCGCAATTGAAGTGAGGGTGTAGACTCGGAAGAAGGTCTGCGACGTAAATGTCGAGGTCTGAGGCAATTTCGATCGCTGTCACGGGCTGGTTCTTATTTGGGAGAAGTTTAAGCGCCCGTGCCGCGTGCACCGCCATCCTGCCATTCGATCATGACTATTGCGCTAGCCGTGTGTAGCTAGACACCGCTATGCATGTTTATTTGGCGGAATAGGAAGAAACGCGAAAAAGGGTCGGTGCAGAAGACTTAAGGGGGCGTTTAGATTAGAAGCGACTGGTGTGAGGTAGAGCTGCGAGCAAAACCTCTGATGAGGAGAATACCAGGAGGAGGCGAGTACAAGATACAACGAAGAGTACAGATACAGCGAGAGTCACAGCTAATGTACAGAAGCAGAGTCCTACTCCGAGGTCCACCTCTAATAGCAAAGCTTGATCTCCTCCTCGAACGCCTCCTCAATGAGTTCGTTGATGTCGTACACTCTCGTTACCGGGAAATGCTGATTGATATGAAACTTCTCTTTGCACGTCGTGCACTGATAATAGGCCGCCCAATTCTTGGAATAAATCGACTTGGAGCACTGGCTGCAATGATTGTGGCCAACCTGGCTCGAAGACCGGTCCAGTCTCTATCCCAGTCGGTGACGGCCAGCGTTTCTTCCTCGCCATGTCGATGCCCGCATGTCAGACAAGCCAGGTTGTCGGGGTACATGGGAGCCCCGCATGTGCCCTTGCGGCATTTGACAGAGGAGTACTTGATTCGTATGGATATTGGGTTGGCCCAATCGCTGGCGATGGATTTGGGGATGAGGATGGTATACAGAATCGGGGGACCGCAGAGCCTTTTCGATCCAGAACAACTTTACAACCGTTTGCAAGCGGCTGGCTCCTCCCAGTTCTGACATAGATAAGCCGAGATTGAGTGTAGAGTCGAGGAGGGCGTTGACGGCGGCGGTGCTGCCGTCGACTATGAAGGACTTTACGTGGTATTCAAGTCCCCACTCGATCTTGTGTCTGTACCAATAGCGATCTTCGCCATCGATCGCCTCAATTGCGCGTTTGCGGACCTGGAAGGTGATGAGAGTGTCTTCTAGATGCCAATCGAGGAAGGCGTACCGGTTCTATATTATACTTCGTCGCCAGCTTGAGCGAGTCGTGCCAGTCGTAGATGCTTAAATTGGTGGGCATATTCCCTCCGGTCGACCTTCAGAATGATAAGGGTATGTCAGAAGACGGTAGAGTAAGGATGGGTGCGTACAAGGGTATGAGGACCTTAATTAGGGTCCTCCATTCAGCAATCTTCTCTCCTTCCAAGACGATCGGGTTGTCCCTCGTGCTGCCTTCCGGCTTGGAGGCTGAGGCGCCTGGAACATATCCTCAAACACCTGAGCGATAGCAAGAGATGCCCTCGGAACGCTGAGAATCTCATCTTCGATCTGTGGAGGTGGTCAGCGTATCTTCTCCGTGTAAGCAATGAGTGGTTGGGCACCTTGAGGAAGACGTCCGCCATTGCGAGGGTGGAAGAAGGTGAAGAAGGACTGTGAGGTATGAAGTGGATGAGGATTGAATATTGAGGGTACAGCTCCTGCTTATCGATCAAACGAGGTCAGTTGCTAAAAGCTCCTCCGTCACGGGCCGATACTACTTTGGGAGACGCTTAAGCGCCCGTGCGACTAGTCTGTCCTGTAATTCAATGAGACTACTGGGCTATATTAGCCGCGTGCAGCTGGACACCGCTAAGTGATGACCCTCCGAAGACGGGAAGAAGGGAAAATGTTACGAGCATGGATTTACGCCTGAGCGTAAGCCGCAGACTGCTGTCCGATTCTTCAGGCCAATTGGTTTACCTTGCATCATACTCCGGCCATACCTTATCACACCGACCGTTGACATGGAGCTTCGCGCAGTCCAATTTCAATCTGTTTATTGGGGAACGAGGCTCGAATTGTGAATGTCGACAACGGTCAGGAGGGTCGCTGCAGCTAGGTAGCAAAGGCATGAAAGCAGTAAACGCACAGTAGACCCGAATCAATCGAACCGACGCCTCCTCGGCGGCGACCTCGACCTGGACCTCGATCTGGAGGCCTCCCTCCCCTTCCGCCCCTCGCGCCCCACCCACCGCCGCCCCTCGGAGGAGGAGGCGAAAACTCTCTCCTCGGCGGCGGAACCCGCCTATCATCCCTCTCACGTCAAAATCCTGTCCTATCCCTATCTCTCTCCTGTCCCTGTCCCTCTCCCGATCTCTATCACCCCTCCCACCAAACCCTCCCTCCCCTTCGGCCCGGCGCATCCGACCCCCACGCCAATGGCCCCAGCACCCCTCGCGCACCGCACCAACCCGTACCCTCCATCCCTCTCCCCACCCGTCTTCCACCCGCACTCGGCACAGCAGCGTCGCCCCGCTCCCCTTAATCGCCAGCTCCGCCGGGCCCCCGCGTTCGGCAGAAGCACACTCACACAGAGGTAATCCCCCGGCACGAATCTCAGTTCCTCCAGCGTCCGCTCCTCCTTTCTCTTTGGCTGAGGGCGTCGCCGGGTGCTGTTCGTCGTCCTGGAGGAGTCGGGCGCGGTGGAGGCGAGCGAGCCCGGCTCGCCGAGGATGTCGCGCGAGTACACTTGGCCGAGCTCCTGGAGGCGAATCGGCCTTTGTTCGTGCTGTCTGCGTAGACGGTGCGGAAGGAGATCTTGCCAGCGGGTTTTGAACGCGTCGACGTGCGGGAGGTGTTGCGGAGCGTCGTCAAACTTCTCGGAGCGTAGCATCTCTCCTTTTATCTCAGATTAGCATTGCAGGAGAGGGAGGGCAGAGGGCAGTAATGCGCACCAGGTGAAAAGCTGGTGTTCGTCGGTTGTGGGAAGGTGCCGTCTTCGAAGAGCCCAGACGGTGGAACCCCGCCGACTTTGGCGAAGGTTCGGATGAGGAAGGGGGCTGTCGTTTGATAGAACGTTTTAGGGGTTCTAGAGTGTTACGAACACAGCGGACCTGTTCGGGATACCAGAGGCGGGCCTGCGGGTCGTGGTCGACGTCCATCGTCAAGCTGTGGGCCTGACAAAGCAGGCTGTCTGCATTGATATGAGAATTTGCTCTGGGTCGATCCTGGTGGTGCCGACTTTATTTCTCCTAGTCCTGCCGCGCACGGGCGCTTAAACTTCTCCCAAATAAGCATCGGCTCGTGACATGGAAGCAACATCGATAAGCAGAAGTCTGTACCCTCACTCCTTACATTCACTTCATACCTCACAGACCTTCCCCCACATCCCTCACTTCTACCACGCAGTGCGGACGTCTTCTCAAGGTGCTCAACAATCTCTTACAGTGTTACACCGAGAAGATGTGCCGACCACACAGATCGAAGAAAAATTCTCGGCGTTCGAAGATATCTTCAGGCGCCTCAGCCTCAGAGCGAGCAAGCTGGGGAGGGCACAGCGGATTTCGAGGTCTGGAAGGCAGCACGAGGACAACCCAATCGTCTTGGAGCGAGAAAATTTGCCGAATGGAGGTTCTTAATCGCCGTCCTCGTCCCCTTGTACGCGTCCATCTTTGCCATAATAGCATCATCCTGAAGGACAAAAGGAGAGAATGTGCTCACCAAACAATACATCAACTGGGCAAAATACTCAAGCTGGCGACGAAGTATAATATGGCACTGGTATGCCCTCCTCGACCGTTGTGCCCTCACCTTCCCCCAGGTCCGCATGCGCGCAATTGAGGCATCAATGAAGAGTATAAGGTCCATTAGCACGAACACAAAATTGGCTGGGGACTTTCCACAGTAGTCGACGGCGTCAACGGCATCGTCAATTCCCTCCTCGACTCTACACTCAAACTCGGCTTATATATGCAGAACTGGAACCACTCACCTTGCAAACTGGTTACGAACTCGCCACCACACGCGCGCACTCGCACATTGCAACGAAGAGAGGAAACGAAGATGGAGAAAGCGGCCAAAAAGCGGTACATGTATGGCGAGGTAACCCAACAGGCAAGATATGGTCTTCAGCAGAACCCGCCATGGCTAAAATGCTTCAAGAACATACGAGGTCATAGCTTTTCCCGCGATACCGTCCGATTCCTGAGGCCCAAAATGCCGCCAGGTCTGCCCGATGCTCAGTTTCGTAGCTTGCCGTCGTTGGCGAGCTGCAGGATGTCGCCGGCATGTGTGGAAGGGAGGCGCTGGGCGTTGTATACGTGGAGAGAGAGGGCGGATATGCAGAGGGAAGATGGGGAAGGGAAGAAAGGGGAGATGGAGACCGACGCGTCGCGACTTGACCTTATTTAGCGCACGCGCCGCGTGCACGGGCCCGATGCGTGGCATTTCAATCTCCGGTCCAACTCCGACGCGCAGGGGCTCCGAGGGCCAGTGAGCCCAAAGTGAGCTTGCTCCCTCTGCAGCGAGCGACGAGAGGCGAGCGATGAGCGCTTGTGCGGATTCGGCTGTGACGTCATGCCTCGGCACTCGGGCGCCTAAGGGTCGCATCTCACCTACAAACAAACACACACACAACGAGATTAGTATGGGAAGGGAAGGGGAGGGGGAAGGGTTGGGGAAGGAGTGAAAAGTTGGTGTTCGTCGGTTGTGGGCAGCGTGCCGTCTTCGAAGAGCCCCAGGCGGTGGAACCCGCCGACTTTGGCGAAGGTTCGGATGAGGAAGGGGGCTGTCTGTTTGATAGACTGTTTTAGTGGGTTTCTAGAGTGTTACGAACACAGCGGACCTTGTCTCGAGATACCAGAGGCGGGCCTGCGGGTTCGTGGTCGTCCATCGTCAAGCTGTGGGCGCTGACAAAGCATGCGTAATGGGATTCCCCTCAAGTTACGCAGC
>JAACJK010000102.1:0-13878 GCA_013368325.1 Ephemerocybe angulata
TATCAACGCTATTCCTTTGGCTATCGACACCCAAGACGACGACGAGGTGAACTTGACTCATAGTCAAGTTCAGAAACTTCCTGGGAGTTGAGGATGGCGTCGCGGCTGCGCGCCGACACCATCTGATCCGCCCTCCATTCCCTGCGGCCCAACCATATCGCGAGCACCCGACTCTTCGGACGATGACTGACCCGCCCCGGGTTTTTCATATTCATTTCTTAGTCAGCTAGTTCGATCTCTACGTATATAAGGCTCCCGTGTACCTACAGTTTCGCTAGTTCGCTCTCCCCCGAGCTCATTCCCTCTATCCGTCCCCCAATCAATCTCCCTTTCGTCTCCCTGTCCCGCGGATCGTTCCTACCCCCCATCGAACTCGAGAGACGACCTGTCTGCGCACAGACGGTCTCGTTCTCCCACAGTGCTTACCCCATATACAGTGGGCTTCATTACAGCATTTGTACGCGGTCGTTCCTGCACTACGATATCCATTTAATAAGGCAAATTATCATGGATTAGGTCTACCACTACCTCATCTCGTTGGCGCAGGAGGCAAGTTTCTTCAATAATAACAGGATTTACTGAGCGCAGCATATTCTAATCCTATCCTGATATCCCCAGGTTCCGACGATATGGCCGCAGAAATGGAGAGCTGGGAAGATACTGTTCGTTACTGCTCAGTACCCCCTACTAACCTATAAATCAAGTATTAACCGAGCTGTAGGTCGGCCGACACTTAGCGTTGAGCATAGCCAGTAAGTGGAGCTTCTAGGCGCTATATACGTGGACTCATACGCCCTTCCAGCAGCGAGGAAAATTTCCAACATATCATCGGAGCGTAAGTCGCACTAGGCTTACACTGATGGGCAGAGGCCTCACGGTCGCCAATAGTCGTCCTCCTTCTCTGTCTCCATGCGCTACTTGGGGAGAAGTGGAGACACCTGGTGTTAATGGTCACCGTTTACCTAGTACGTGTGGCTATTGACTTCGGTAGACTTGAATTACTGGGCTGACTAAGTCAAGGGACCGTAAAAATTGCTGCAGACCGCCCGCCTTTTAAGTGTACCTTCGAAGACCCTGTGGGCATGACTACAACGCCACTCCGTTCAGAGTGAGCCAAGTCACAGTTTCGGAATTATGTTCACAATATTTAGAACCTGTGAATACACAGTACCTTCGATAGGACCCTGCGAGTTTCGGAGCCGAGGCTTCATCGAATGGCCCCAAAAAATAAATAAAGCCTATAATCGTGCTTTCAGCACAACGAGTTCAATGTTTCTCATCATGAGGGAGAATAAGATGCTGGGTTCACTCCGACGCTGTAAGATCTGGCTCATCTCGACACTGGGTAACCGCCGAGTTCAGTGCGTGCGCGCTGAGATACCGCTCACCCGCTGAGTCTGCTCCCTGATTTCAACCCCGTCTGCATCAGTCACATTGACGACTCATATTTAGACGCCAGGCCAATCGGAACACGTTGTGATGCATGACATATGTGTTTTAATGGATGCCGAGGGAAACTGAGGTAATTGACTTCCTCCCGAAGTTGTTCGGCGCAGAGGATGACAAAGGTTCCTAGTTACCTGTGCTCATGCTATTGCATCTGTAGTATAAGTATGTGGTCAAGCTACCCACTGGCTTGTTCCCGTCGTTGGAGCGCCTGGTGCTTAACCTTGATTTTAACATGATGGGGACGATGGTCGGGTACCCCCAGTACGTAGACCAGCTCGGCGAAATTGTATCTCGGGAGCTGGGGAGATCGATTTGCGAGCCCACTATGCAAAGTTCACTACGAGGCATTACGTCTCCCGTACACAAAGCCAGACCCATAATAGGGGGGTCTTACGCTTCTAGTTAGTGCTAGATATTCCCCCATGTACCGCAGCCCAGCTTGGACTGGCAACCAGCGCTTCAAACCACCTCGAGACACTTGGGCGACTGGTTATGAGGTTGCTGGCTCCCTCGCCTGCACGGGAAAGGAGGTTTCATCAGCAAAAGCCCCGGCGCGTGTGGGGGTGTGGGACACACCAGGACACACCCCCACACACCCGACACACCGCCACGATCAATTGTGTCGCATAATGTGAAGCGTATTGCCACAACAGATTGTGGCCCCACGACGGTTTGTGCCAGCCTGTGTCCCACAGATTCCACACCTCTACACATTTCTCTATTTGTATTCTGGTACTGAATCCTTATTGCGCTCGCAGGTTGGGATAAGAGGGCAGATATTATTGAGGCTGGCATTGAACCGGGTATTACTACAACTGAGATTCTACTACTACTACTACTAGACATACTAATGCACACAGGAATCGTGCTCTACAACTAGATACCAAACCAAAATGAAGCCGCCTGCGGCCCTGTTTGCGAGAAGCTTGACACTTGCTTGTTCAGATATTCTATGGTGAGAAGCATGTCAGCGACTCAGCATGAGAACCGCGATGGCCAATGAGAAACATACCAGCGAGCACCGAAAGGTGGCAATAGGACACCGGTGGATGGGGAGCTCTGCATCATCAAGCGGAACATACCTCTGGGGCATTCCCAAGGACCAGATCGCGTGAGATAAGATGGGGGAGGGGTTGAAGCTTGTGATGAACTTGCTGCTGTTGTCAAGGAGAGCTATAGACATCATATGGTCAGTGGTCGATGAGCTTCGAACACGCAGGAAACACACCTATGCCCTGGAATCAGTAATCAGTCAATGCTCAAGGACGAGTCGACAACTCGGGCTGCAGGCTTCGATCCATTAGCAGCGGTCTGGGAAGAAGGAAGACATGACTACTCACCGATAAGACGACCATCCAGAGATCCCATTATATGTTAGCAGGGGGAGCGGGGGGTCGGAGGAGGCTGGAGAAGCGATGGTGATGGTGGAGGACAAGCCAGAGCCGTCCGCGCCCACCCGGAAGAACCGACTTGGGCGAAATCAGGGCCTGTGGTTGAGGGGCACGGAAAGATTGGGGCAGCGCAGAAAGCCAGAGAATAGGTAAACCCTACATGTACCCTATTCCATAATTTAATCCTACCTATCTATCATCCCGCCCTCCAAGATTGCCCTCACTGGGAACCTAGTGCAAAAAGAATGCCGTGTTCGGGGATCGAACTGTCTCCCCTCTGGTGGTCGTTCGTGGAGCGGCGTGGAACTGTGTGGGCTTGTATGGGCCGTGGCAAGAATGTCTCCACGATTTAGCGCCCCACACGGCCTCCACAGCCCACACAGTTTTGCCTTTTTGCTGATGTTCCCCATGGTATATGATACAGGTCAGCAAGAGTTACTGTCTGCATTGAGAAGATGAGAGCAATCACTGTCGGTATGGGCAGAGTGGATTACTGTGCTTACTTCTCCTGCAAGGTAAGCCTGTTTGGAGAGGATTGTTTTGTAGGCGTCTAATTTGGCGCTTAGTTGATCAATAGCGTATTTCACAGCCTCCTCATCGACGGGGAGACCCATCGCACTGAGCGTATGAGTGAGTATTGGCGGTTACACATTAAGAGTTGTGGTAAATAACGCACGTATGCAACACACGCTCGTACAATCTTACTCGCGTGTGCATCAAACTGTGCATATTCTAGACTAGCGGCGCGCTCGAAGATGGCTGTTGCTTCAACATCGGTGTGGGATGGAATGAGACCTTGAGTGCCTTGTCCCGCATACTTGAGGGCGATATAGCGCCCTATGGCGCGCGATTCGTAGAGACCGAATCCCTTGTCATCCTATGAGAGATATGAAAGTGTGTTAGTTCAAAGGCTTGGTGGATTTAATGAACATTGAGGTTACGCACTATGTACGGCACTTTAGACATTGGGTCGAATTTCTTTAAACACACATGTCTCGAACACCGAGCTCGTTTAAACGGGTTGTTTAAACGCGTTTAAATGACACAAATGGTGTGGAAGACTCGATTACAAGGGGGCTAAGGGACTAGTATTTAATGTAGGAGAATACACGCAGTAGTCGCGTAGCCGACTTGGAAGTTGGAGGGAAATCGCGTTGGGTTCGGCTAGAGTCGTACACCAACCCCTGTGAAGGGATTCCAGGAGACGAAGTTGCCGATATAAAGGTGATTTGGCATTAACTACTTTTACTATACTCTAGACACATGCACAAATTCGTTTAAACTCTTTTTTTTGGCTAATATCCTATGCTACACTTACCACGATTTAAATAACAACTCTATTTCGTTTAAACACCCACTCGGCTCATCTGGCTTCTCCAAGCGAACACGTCAAGTCTCGTTTACTGTATTACACACGCTTAAACAAGAATTTAAACACCCATTCCGCTCATCTGGCTCCCCCAAGCGAACACGTCAATTCTCGTTTAAACACGCTTAAACGAGATTGAGTGCGTTTAAGCATGCTTAAACGAGATTTGACGCGTTTAAGCGCGGGTGGTGTTCACAACATGGATGTCTTTAAAGAAAATTGACCCAGTTTCTGGAGAGATGTGTACAAGGCCATCGAATTGAATCTTAGATGTGTACGTACGGGACGAGACTCGAGCAATAGGAGCACAAGTCCCATGTTTCCTCGTCCGACTTGCACTGGGCTCTAGGAGGGCGATGGACTTAGACGAATGGTAGAAAAAATATGTAGGGTGCTATAAGTAGCAGAATAAGACACCCAAACTCTCCGGGGTACTCAAATGCAACACTTTCTACGCTGGGCGTGATATGTTACGCTCCGCTCCACAATTTTCTCTCTTGTGACTCGTATCGACTCGTAGTGACTGTTTTAGACTATTTTTAGCACGCAGTTGCACAGCAACTGCGCTTCGACTCATTTCGACTCATTTTGACTTATGTATGATGACGCGCAGCCTTACTGCTGCGCCTTGACTACTTTTGACTCATAGCTACTCATGTGCGTCTTAGTACTTATACCCAGTAGCTACAGTCCTGTACCTTAGCTTGTTATTGGTTATTCAACCCCTTTTCCCCTTTTCTCTTTTGACTTGCGAGTGCCGCCTCGCTTGCTCATCGTCACTCGATCAACTCAGCCATCGACAGACACTTGTCCACCTCTGTCGACGACAGTCGTAACAGAATAACAAGCTACACAACGCTGCCTCTATTCAGTAGTGCAGCCACCTACAGCAACAACGGAATCACCACAGCCGACACCCGACTCTGAGCCAGACTGCTCGAGATTTGTCCACACCTTCTACGCCGACTCAAAACTTGACCACCACTACGACACAGACCCAGAAGAAGGAGAAGAAAACGACTGGTTCGAGTGCGACGACCAGCCCTGTCCTTTTCGATACGACCCCCAAAGGAGAGAGTCGAAGCTAGCGGTTACCAACACCAACAGAGACATCGCGAGCCAGAGAAGCTCGAAAAAAGAAGACTACAAGAACTCGAAGAAGAACTCCTGCGCCAACGGGAACAAGAACAAGAACTCCTCAGACTTCAACAGGAAGAACAAAGGAAGAAACAGCGAGAAGAAGAAGAGAAGCAACAACTGGGAGAAGAACTCGCCAGGAAGCTAACCATCGCCAAAGACGAAGAAGACAAGAAGCTTGAGAAGCCAAGCCCAGAAGAGCCACGCATAATCAAGAGCAGACCCCGAAGCCAGATCCAAACGCCAAAGGATCCAACCTGAACAGATCCCCTTGCCGGTCGAATCTACCGAAACCAAGCCAACAGAAACCGAGATCCCAGCGGAACCAGAGACAGAACCAGAAGCTCCGCCACCTGCCTATTCCAAAGAAAACACCGCACCAGGAAGCCCAATCAAAACAGACACCTCGCCTCCGACCCACCTGTCCAAACCATGTCCGACCCTGCTCCATCCAAGGAACCAAACTTCAAGATCCACGTCAAATCATTTGATGGAAATCGAAAGAACTTCCAATCCTTTTCCGATGCCCTGACACTCTACTTCGACTACTACAAGGAGGAATACACCGACAAGGATCTCAAGAAGAAGATATTCGTCCTAACCAAGCTAGACGAAGGAGAAGCCGAACTCTGGAGACGCACCTACATGACCTCGACCGAGTACAAGGCACACACCATACGACGCCTTCTGGAAACACTTCAGCGCTGCCTTCCAAAAGGAAAATCAAGAAGAACAGGCTCTATATGATCTCAACTCTCTCTCGACAACAGTCAGGAGAATCTGCTGAAACCCTCATCACCCGGTTCAAACATCTCGCTGCCATAGCAGGACTGTCCCTCACCACCAGCGATCGCGTGGCTATCGACTACCTCAAAGGAGCTCTGAACCCTGCTCTCGTGGACAGAGTTGCCCTCATGATTGATGAACCCCAGAAGTTCGATGACTGGGTAAAGATCATCATAAAGCACGACACGGTTTGGCGTCGACACCAGAATCTGAAGAAGATCTCGAACTCTCGCCGACCATTCAATGCCCAAGGATTCAACAGAACCTCCCACTCAAACCACCGAGCCAGCTACGATCCAAATGCCATGGAAGTAGATGCCCTTACCCTGGAGCAAAGACGCGAACGACTCGAGAAACGTCTCTGCTTCAACTGCGGAAAGCCCAACCACTTCGCGAAAGAATGCCGCTCTCGACGAACAGGGCCAAACATACCCCGCCCTGCCATCAACTGGACACCAAGACGACCGCCAAGGCTTCCACCAGTCAGACCAAGTTACCTGTCCAAGATGCTGCTCGATCTATCCGAGCTCTGCTTGCCCAATACACAGGAGAAGAAGAAAACCAAATCTTCGAAGCCTTCCAGAAATCCACCGACGAAGCGGATTTTCAGTAAAGGAGACTAGATCGACGACTATCTCTCCTTCTCTCTCTATCCGTTCTGTACTATTAGCTGAAACAAACAATAGATCTATGCATATACCCATTTCGCTATCAGTGGCAGACCAGATCGTCGAAACCAAAGGACTCGTAGACTGCGCCGCAGGAGGAAAGTTTATCGACCAAAACTTCGTCCAACTGCACCATATTCCCACATACCGCCTCCTGAAACCCATCCCTGTGTTCAACGTTGACGGAACCCTCAACAAGAATGGAACCCTCCGCCGCTATGCCTATCTACCGATCACGATCCATGGCAAACGTGTCTTCCATCAACTCTACGTCTGTGGCCTTGGGAGACAGACCATCATCCTGGGAATGCCTTGGCTTCGTCAAGAAAACCCAGTGATCGACTGGAAACTAGGAACCCTCAGGTGGCGCAAGCTGGACATAAACTCACTTCGAACGGGTCGACCTATTAAACCACCTCCACAGGAAGAAACGATTCAAGTCAACGTCTTATACGTCCAAGAGGACGACCCGAATCCGACCCCCATTTGGATCAATGCCAAAATCAGTCTCCCAAACACTCGCCGCCGACAAACCCAAAGACACTCGACCCCTCGAAGAAATGATTCCAGAACAGTACCACGACTATCTTCACCTATTCCGGAAAGAAACTAGCGACAAATTCCCTCCATCACGACCCTTCGATCACGAAATCAACACCAAACCTGGCTTTGAACCCAAGAGATTCAAAACCTACCAGATCTCTCCCCAGGAACAGAAGGACCTTGACGACTTCCTCACCGAGAATCTGAAACTGGGACGGATTCGACCTTCGCAATCGCCAATGGGATCACCATTCTTCTTCGTCTCGAGGAAAGTTGGCAAGCTCAGACCCTGCCAAGACTACCGGTACTTAAACGAATGGACCATCTCGGATGCCTACCCACTGCCACGAATCGACGATCTGCTCAAAGACCTGGAAGGAGCGCGATGGTTCTCGAAAATCGACCTAAAATGGGGATACAACAATGTGCGCATCAAGGAAGGACACGAATGGAAAGCCGCTTTCAAGACCAACAAAGGACTTTTCGAACCCACAGTCATGTTCTTTGGCCTAAAGAACTCACCCGCTACCTTCCAAAGGATGATGAACCATGTACTCGATGAACCCGACGAGATTCAGGAACCAGTCCGAGCAAAAGGATACATGGACGACATCTTGGTCCCAGGCAACACACGGGAAGAATGCCGGAAGGATACGCTGCGCGTTCTCAAAAAGCTAAGCGATGCAGGTCTCCCCGTAAACCCAGAGAAGTGTGCCTTCGAAGTTCAGGAAGTCGAATTCCTCGGATACATCATCAGTCATGGGAAAATCAAGATGGACCCCATCAAGATCGAAGGACTCGCCAACTGGCCCACTCCGACTACCGTCAAACAGGTCCGATCATTCCTCGGCTTTGGCAACTTCTACCGGAAATTCATCCATCAATACTCGGCCCCTCGCCGCCCCTTTGAACGCCCTGCTGAGAAAAGACTCTCACTTCGTCTGGACACCCGAGTGTGAACAAGCCTTCCAGACTCTCAAAACGAAATTCACCTCTTACCCCGTCCTCTCTTACCTGACCCAACACGCCCCTTCCAAATCGAAGCAGACGCTTCCAAACATGCCTCCGGAGCTGTGCTGACTCAGCTGGACGAACGGTGCTCGCCATCCAGTATGCTTCCTTTCCCAGACCTTCAATTCCGCCAACGCAACTACGAGATCTACGACAGAGAACTGCTGGCCATTGTCAGAGCCCTTGAAGCATGGCGCCATTTCATCCAAGGATCTCCTTTCGTCACCACATCTACTCCGACCATCAGAATCTACTCTATTGGAAAAACCCACAGAAACTAAGTCCCCGTCAGAGCCGAGCCTTTCACCCTGTCCAAATACGACTTCGAGCTGAAACACCAACCGGGATCCAAGATGTACCAATCCGACGCACTCTCCCGACGACCTGACCTGTGCCAAGACGATGGAGAGCAAGAAGTTACAATGCTACCACCAGAACTATTCGTGAACCTCATCGACACCGTCCTCCAAGACGAAATTCTGCAGAAGACGACCTCCGACCCTAATGTTACCCAAACCCTTCAACTTCTCCTTAACGACAATCCATCAATCCATCGGAAAGACCTGAAAGATTGGACAATCGAGACAAAGGATGGTGGCCACATGCTGTTCCGACTCGGAAAAGCTTACGTACCGGACGACCCCGAACTCCGACGCAAGATCGTGCGTGCCCATCACGACTCCCCCACCATTGGCCATCCTGGAGAACTAGGCACCTTCAACGCCGTCCGTGAAAACTACTGGTGGCCAGCCATGAGGATTTTCATAAAGTCTTTTGTCGAAGGATGCGCCCAGTGTCAGCAATTCAAGATAAATCGCCAACCGACAAAGCCGACTCTTTTACCCATCACTGCCCCGGAAAACAACAGACCATTCACACAGCTATCCATGGATTTCATCACCGATCTTCCCCCATCCAACGGCTTCGACTCAATCATGGTCGTGGTCGACCATGGCCTTTCGAAAGGGGTAGTTTTCGAACCCTGCAACAAGACCATCACATCAGATCAAGCTGCTGAAGTTCTGACACGCCGGATCTTTACCAATTACGGCCTACCTGACAAGATCATCTCTGACAGAGGCCCCCAATTTGCTGCAAAGACATTCAGAGACCTCCTGACCCGCCTCGGAATCGACTCCTCTCTCTCCACTGCCTTCCATCCACAGACCGACGGAGGTACAGAACGAGTGAATCAAGAAATCGAAGCCTACCTTTCCATCTATTGCACTGCCAACCCTCACACCTGGAGCACAGCTCTACCTCTACTCCAGTTCGTTCATAACTCTCGTCGCCACGCTGATAGAAATCAGACCCCATTCGAACTCATCATGGGAAGCCAACCACGGGCTCTCCCAGAAGCATTCGAAAGATCACCACTCCCACAGACACAAAACCGACTCCAAGATCTAGACAGGATCCGAAACGAAGCCCTCGCTGCCCATGAACTCGGTCGTGCCCGAATGATCAGCCGCTCATTCAGACACTGGAAACCCTTCAAGAAAGGAGAACAGGTTTGGCTCGAAAGAAAGAACCTCAAACTCCCCTACAGATCGAAGAAGATCGCGCCCAAACGACTAGGACCATTTACGATCATGGAAGAGATAGGAAGCCGAGCCTACCGACTTGCACTGCCAAAAGGATGGAAAGTTCACAACGTCTTCCACGCTTCCTTCTTTCTCCATATCGGTTCACAACCACCCACGGTCCATCTTACTCAGAACCACCTCCAGACATCGTGGAAGGTGAAGAAGAATACGAAATCGAAGGCATCTTACGACACAAAGAAGACCGACATGGGAACCTCTCGTACTGGATCAAATGGAAGGGCTACAACGAGTACGAATGGAAGACTGAAGACGAATTCGGAAATGCCACCGAAGTCCTCCAGGAGTATAAAGACGCTAACGGGTTGTGACTCGACCAAGTCAAATCACAACAATCAGAACCCACAGTTCCACAGTTCAAGCCATCCTCGCCATCCTGTCTTACCTTCAGACTCACGATCTACCCCACATTCGCATCATGATCACCACCAGCACCACCACCACTGCCTGTGCTCCCTTCACCACCGACGCCCCCACCTACATCTATAATTTCGACGTTCCTGCTCTCCCTCACCGCATTTGGCCCACCGAGACCAACAAGATTGATCTTCGCACCGCCTTCACCCCGATGAAATTCGCCAGGCCGAGAACAACATCGCCGCCATCACCTCCCTAGCCAACATCGTCGAGTTCACTGGCAGCTCCGGCAGCCTCTTGGACACCGCTGACGCCCCCCTGCTGACCGAGCCATCGCCCGCCAAATCCTCGACATCGACGAGTGGGACCTCGCCCTCACAACCTCCAAGAAGATACTCGAGAGAACCCTCGGCTACTCCCAGGCCCCCAAGCAAATCGTCGCTGACCTCGACTACCAGGTCACCTGGATGGAAGGACGGAAGACCGCGCTCATAGAAGAGCTCCTCGAAAAACTCCCCGCCATTCGCTCGGGCATCCGCCGCGCCCTCCTCGCCCTCCGAAAAAGAGACATTGACCTAGAAACCTATGGCAAGGTCCACACCAGAGACCTCACCGACGACCAACGAGCCATCAGGAAAGGATTCCCCTGCCGGTCCTGTCAACAACCGGGACACAAGGAGTGCGACCACGTCAAGTGGAACTGCAAGTGGCCGCCGAACGCCCCCACCACATGCCCTGGGAATGCGCCGCAAAACCGGTCAACACAAGGAACGCCCGCCGACTTGCCAAGATCGCGAAAGGCTGGGGAAAACGCACGGCCTCCAGCTGGGGTACCTACAGGAACGACGACCGACACCTGGAAGACCGACAACGACCACGACGACTGGCAAGGCGAAGATGCCGAGTGGAACATGTGCACTTAGTCTTCGATGCTGGGCATCGACGATAAGAAGGGGGTAATGTTACGCTCCGCTCCACAATTTTCTCTCTTGTGACTCGTATCGACTTGTAGCGACTGTTTTAGATTATTTTTAGCGCGCAGTTGCACAGCAACTGCGCTTCGACTCATTTCGAGGACTTATGTATGATGGCATTACTGCTGCGCCTTAACTCATGACTCATAGCTACTCATGTGCGTCTTAGTACTTATACCCAGTAGCTACAGTCCTGTACCTTAGCTTGTTATTGGTTATTCAACCCTTGTCCCCTTTTCTCTTTTGACTTGCGAGTGCCGCCTCGCTTGCTCATCGTCACTCGATCAACTCAGCCATCGACAGACACTTGTCCACCTCTGTCGACGACGGTCGTAACACCCTTCGCCGCTTTCAGCTTCGTCCTCACATCCGCCTTCCCCTCCTCAATCTCCCTCATCTCGAAGTACCGATCAAAGGACTGGAGGGGAGACCTGTCATCAGTCGTGTCTCCCATGAGGGCGGCCACCTTGTGAACAATCTCCTGCCGCCGGGTGTCAAAGGTGGACGGCGGAACCACCCCCGGGTTCATCTTGCCCCAGAACGCCCTCCCCATTGCCCCAATCGGGATGTCAACTTCCCCCCCTCCACTACTGGACCCTTCAGACGCTCAAACACATCCCAAAACACCTCCTCCCCACCAAAAAGCTCCTCCCTAATTGCCTTTTGCCTCTCTCGGCATTTCCTCCTACACGCTGTCAATGACGCAGACGCCTGCTCCTCCGTCTCTTCCCACCGCTCTTTCCTCCCATCCTCATACCCTCTCCTCCTCCCGAAGTCCGCCACAACCTTGTCCGCCTTCATCGGCACCCCCTTCCTCGCACACGCATCACACTGACACCGCACCCGCTGTCGCTCGTCTCTGTCAATGGCCTCATATGGCGGCACCGGCGGCTTCGTGGCACCCTCCTTCGCCAGCGAGTCCGCCGCGTCATTTTGCTCGTGCCCACTATGCGCCTTGACCTTCCGCAGTGTCGTAGCAGCTGGCCTCTGCCTGAGAAGGTATGCTATATCCCTCAGCACATCCCCATTCGTTGCTCTCCACCCCAATGCATTGTACTTGGCCGCATATGTAGTGAGCATGTCGATGGCGTATTCGGAGTCCGAGTTGATGACGAGCGTCCGGTGGTCGTTCGTCGCCTCCAGCGCGCGCAACACCGCATACAGCTCTGCCCTGTTGTTCGTCTGATTATCCGGCACTCTCACTGCCTCGTTCTTCCCGCTACCCCTGCCATAGAACACCCCGACCCTGCCCTAGCATCCTCATTCCCATTCCGCAGCGCTGACCCATCGACATACACCTGAACCGGGTCCGTCGCGCAGTACACTGACCCATACACTCTCCGCAACCTCAACTCCAGTGTGAGTCGCGACTTCATCGCCTCCACCACCAGCCTATCGAGCTCAGAGTCTTCGGGCAGCTTCGGTTTGCGCCTCCTCACTCTCGGCGCCCTATCCCTCTCCTTCTCGCCCACCTCTTTGTTCCCCCTGCCCTCCATAACCACCACCAGCTGTGCGTGATCCGACCACTCGTGGTCCTCCACCCCCACTATCACCGCTGCACCCGTCCCAGCGCCACCGCATTGCCCATTGCGCGTAGTCCACCACCGCCTTACCCCGTGTGTGGTGGGACGTGTAGGCCCCGCTCTCTCCTCCGAACCGCCTCAACCCGTTCATGATTGTCAGTCCGTCTCCCTGCAACCACCCACGAGCGCTCTCCCCCGGGTTGTGGGCCGTCCCTTGTCAGCTGAGTGCGGGCGGTCCTCTTCATGCGAGCCCAGACTCTCCGTACGCGCATTAATATCCCCCATCACCAGTACCGGTCTCGTCTCTCTCTTCAGTACCCACATCAGCGCCAACAGCTTCTCGAACGGTCCTCATCTGTGAAGGTACTCCACTCACTTCCCCCGGGGAGGATGTAAGCCCCCACCACCATGTCCCGTCTCCAACACCATAATGTCCCGCCGATGACAGCCTCTCATTCATCGTCATCCCCAGCTCCGTCCTGACAAACGCCATGACCCTCCCCATTGATCATCCTCTCGTCGTAGTACTCCCGCTCCACGAGAACCTCGTAAACCCATCCACCTGTCCCACCATCTGCACTATGTCCCTATGTAGGCGTACTTCCTGAAATATATTGATATCGTAGTCCTCGATAGTTCCTCTGAATTCGGGGTGCCCCATCTTTAACGCAAAAGTCTCCTTAATATTCCAGACACGGATCGAGATGCTACACAACCTAAGTCTACCAAGGGACGGGGTATGCGTTGACGAGGAGGCGATCTGGAACACCCCGCTCAGTTTTCCTGATCGAAGATCTCCGCCTCCACCCGACCACCGGCGGCACTGCCATCTCATTCCACAACATCACCACCGCCCTCGCCACCTCCCTCGATGCCATGGTGACGTAGATGAACCTAAAGTCGAGCGATAGTCGAGCCTCCTTGACCTTGTTGGCCAAGTTGGTCTTGCTGGGGAGCGCCCCGATCCAGGCCCTCGCGGCGTTCTCAGCGATGGGCAGGTTGCCAGGACGGGCCCGATCTTGACGACAGGACCACCACGACGAGGAGGGGTGTCCGCCGGCACCGC
>JAACJK010000166.1:600000-859460 GCA_013368325.1 Ephemerocybe angulata
GCGCGAGCAATCGCCCAGTTCCGCGCTCTCAAGTCAGAACGCCACGTCGCGATGACATTTGCTGTAATGGAAGCAGAACAGCTGGGTGCCGTCTTCGGGCCAAGTGAACTAGACCGGTCGTTTGAGAAGGAGAAGCAGGAGTTGGAGAGCTGGAAGAAACAGGAGGAGCGCGACGAAGGTGAATTGGCAGCAAGGAAACGGTGGAAAGCCATCGTCGAAAAGCGCCAGGGTGTCGACCAGTGGACGAAGGGCGAACAGTACGTCCGCTTGTGGAAGGAGGGTATTCGACCCGATTACTCTCCCATGTTGTCTGACTCTTCATGAGTCTCGAGTGTACCTACTATATGCTCTTATTCTAATCTTTAATATCCTTTGGTGGAGTCTAGTTGAAGCGCGCGACTGAGAGAGAAGTGATAAATGTACAAGGATTGCTATGCGATGAAGAACAAGATACAGTGAGGAGGGAGTCTATGATTTGACTCTCGATTGCGCTGCCTGTGCTGCGTTCATTCCCATCCAGGTCTTTTCTACGAGCGAGAGTAGCTTCTGCATATCAGAGCTCCAGTCGTTCATGACATCCTCAGCACTCCGTTTCGCTCTAAAGTTGATAACGCCCGCCGGCCTGTCAGTCTTGGCCCATACCATCCCAGCCACAACTAGCCGCGAAAGGACTGCCTCTGTCTCCTTCTGTGACAAATCCAACAAGCCACTGAGACGGTCGATGGTAATCCTTGTGTAGTACGCAGCAACGACACGAATGTTCTGATGGGACAGTTAGACAGGCAATATCTCCTCCAAAGAAAGCTACTTACATGCTCAACGACACGGGAATGGAGGTCCTCCCAGCGCTTCTCCTGGGCAAAGACAGGCGTCTTTCTCAAGAATTTGCCGTAGATAGCCTCAATTCCTGGCCATCGCATCAGCTCCTGAGTGGTAAAGCACTTGACAAGGTTGCTGAAGAGGACGTCAGCGACCGTCATCTCGGGCGAGTCGCGAAAACTCACTATTGGAGTTCCAGTTTAGGCAGAGCAGGGTCAATGAAAAGATGGTGAAGCATGTCGGACTGCTCGTTTGTATGTGGCGCCAGGACGATATAGTAGGCGATATGCTCAAGGGCCTGTGAAACGGAGGTCAAGCAGGAACAACTGGAGTGATGTACGCCACTTACAGCTTTGCCCTTGCCATTGACGTCTTCCTTAATGGAAGGCGTCTCCCAAACCTTGTAGTAGTACTTTGCAACGTCAAGGTACTCGTCTCGTTGTAGGGCGTGTTGAATCATCATGTCGTAGTACTTGAGTTTAAGATCCTGTAAAGTAGAATAGAGATTAGTTCAGTTCTCCAAATGTGTAAGCCTAAACACACCTCGTTCTCCTTGTCTTTCAAGAACTCCTCGTTAACCTTCCTGCCTCCAACGCGAACCTTGACCCACTCGGCCTCCCCACCACCCATCAAGTCCTTCGTCTTCTCCTTCCCAAGTTCGGCATCCTTCTGGCGGGCAACCTTGATCAACAACCGCATTTGTTCGAGGATGAACTCGGTCTTCTCCCTCCTCTCCATGGACGAGTACGTCTCGACCTGGAGGTCCGAGAGGAGATCAGATGCGGTTTGCAGAGATTCCTTGGGATCCTTTGCTGATGGTGATTCTGACAAGGTCTCATGGTGCTGAGAGAGGAGGAGAGTGACCCGTGCCCGCGGGGTCTCGAGGAAGATCTAGGGATATCTATTTAGCAAGGCAAGCATTCCCTCGCCTTGGACGAGCTTACCTTTCCCTCGGTAACAGTCCGAAGGGTTTCGAGCAGCTCGAGCCAACGGTCCTCGCCGTCGCGCTTCTTGATCTCAGGTAGCCATTCGATGACCTGTTCAACGAAGGCCTGGATAGCGGCCTTTAGCTGCCCGTGTTTCTTGCTGAGCAGGGATATTGTCGAGTTGAGAAGGGGGTAGTCGCGGGCATCGTAGGAGTGCTGGATAGCTGCTTTGGCCAACTTCGTGGTTGAAGAAAGATCGGCAGCCTATTGTCCCAAGGTCAGAGCGAGTACTATGCACATTACTACACGCTCATACATTTCGGGTAAGCTTCTCCAAGGCAAAGATCTTGTCCAGGGCCTCCTGCAATTTACCCGACTAAAAGAGGGGTATGCAAGGTCAATTTGGATCAAAGTAATGAAACAGGTGTAGATAACGCACCTTGGCCAGTGAATCGGCCTCTGGGAGAAGGGCGTCAACCTCTGCCGTGTAGTCTTTCTCCTGCTTCTTGTTATCGGACATGATGAATTCGGGCGAAATGTAAGTAGAGCGCGTTGGCCACTCCAGGTGACGCGTCGCGGCGTTGTTGCTGCCTGTTTGCGATCACCCTTGCTCCCACGTGCGCTCCATCACTCCGGCAGTTCTTGAGTCGCCGAACTCACAACCCCTTCCTCATGACCACCTTCCGACCTGCAGAAACGAAATATGATAGGTGGGCATAACTACGGCATAGGCATAAGCATAGCTAAATTGACATAGAAAGCAGAACTGGGTGCATAAATGACGAAAAATGGAGTTCGCATAGGGAGAGGTCAGTCAAGTTCAAGAAACAATTAGGTGTGGGCTTCCAAGGTGTCCAAAGGAATTTCAGCCACAGAGAAATCTGATAGTGACGCCTCTTTTGGATTCAAAATAACTGATTCCCTTTCTTTCACCGCGGCAGGTCTCCTAAGCCCAGTCAATCGGCGGTACCCCATTCCCGGGACGGCCATCGGATATTCGATGAGATACCTGTAGAAGACAGTGAAGAAGCCAATGATGGACGGCAGGAGATAGAGCTGCTGCAGTATCTGGATAGACACCAGTCGGTTCTGCGCCTCGATCTCGTCTTCGTCGATGTCCATGGTCTCCATCGTGTCGGAGTCTTCCTCAGCCTCCGACTCTGGAGGAGAGGTAGCGTCGATCTCCATCGAAACCATCTCTGGCCTAGCTTCCACACCTACATCGACAGTAGGCTGCGTAGCGTCGATCGCGACCTCCGCCGACGTAGCAACAGCGTGGACCCCGCGATCGACGAGCTGGGGAGTGCACTGCACACTCGTGCTAGCCATTCTCGGCCTGCATTGAATAGCCCGGCTGACTGTCTGCACTGTAGCATCGACAGCCTTCTCCGTCGTCTCCGGAATTGGCTTCGCAAACGACTTCTCCGCCTTGCGCACCGCCTGCAAATGGGGGAGGATGTCGGTTACGGCTTGCCAGCTCTTTGCGTTTGCCTCATTGAACCCAACTCTATTCCTCTCCTGGAAGTGTCGAAGCGTTTCGAGCCTGGGCGCCATATGGCTGAGAAGAACCGCTACTTGCAGGGGGTCGCTGATCCACGAGCCTCCCAGGTATAAACGAAGGAGGGAGCGAGATGAGAAGGCGGGCGAGAGAAGGGTGGCGGGTGAGGCTTCGACAGCGTTGACGACCGCTCCGATGGTATGGAGGTATTTGCAGCGCTTGGTCAACAAGCTGAGGGACTCCAAGGTAATCCTTGGTCCCCCGGAGTTGGAACCGAAACGCGCGAGGGGGCACAGGCGGAGTACCTCCAGCTTCGGGCATGCGTCTGCAAGGGCGTCTAAATCAATTGGCAGGAAGACGATGGACTCCGGGAGGTCGATCTCGAGCCGGTGGAGCTTATTGAGGTCTGACAAATGTTCGAGCGAAAGCCGCTTGGAAGGAGGGTCGCTGCGAGATGTCGACCTCACAAGGTCAGCAAATCGGGAGGCGCTGGTTGCGGATATGCGGAGTGACTGGAGGGTGTCTCCGTAGAGCTCGCAGATGAGGAAGGACAGGTCTTGCCAATCCGCGTTATCGGGAGGGTCGTCGATGACAAGGTCGATGTGGGTAAGGGGGCTCGAGAGATGCTTGAAGAATACCGCGATATTTCCCACTTCACCAGTTAGTTGGACACGGCGCAGTTGGGCGAATGAGGTCTTGGAAGGGAAACCTCCTGTCACCCGAAGCGCCGACTTCCTCAACTCTGCGAAGTCCCATTCGCCACTGGAAAACACGCCGCTGTCATTTGATGCTATGGAGTCCGGGGTCGACGCCCCAGACCGGGGGTGTATCTCGTCGAAAAATCCTTCAACGGCGATAGGGGAGCGCCCGGTCAAGTCCAGCTGGAGAGCTTTGAGGTTGGGGAGATTGGAGGCCCAGCGCCCAACACCGGACGAGAGCGCTCCGGGGGCTCCCAGGACGACACGTTCCAAAGCGTCTTGCCTGGCGATCAGCTCGGTGAAGGCGTCGGGAAGACTGGTGGGGGAGTTGAACGAGAATGACGCCAGCTTGGTACGGCTGGACATATCATATAAAAAGTTGTTGATCTTGTCCTTCTTGAAGTTCGCGCCTAGTTCAATTTGGATGGAGCGAAGGCGGGGAGAGAGGAACATGGCGCAACGGTCCAACCCCGCAGGTGTTTCCGCTTTCCAGACCAACTCCTGAAGGTTTGGGAGGATATAGAGGCATGGACGGTGTTCGTCTATGATGGGGAAGACAGAGGCGGCGACGTTGTTTGCGGTCTCGTCATATACGACACGCCGGATTCGCTCATTGTATCTGAGGACGGTGTCCCAGTCGGATTCCTGAGGGTTTCTCGACTAGCATCCTCTGTTAGATGATCTGGATGAAGATAATCCGCAGTATGGCGGTGACCTACCAGACCTAAACCAGGCCTTCGAGCCTTCCTCAGGACGGTCGGGGGGAATAATCCAAGAATAGGAACGATTGAGTCGAGTTCTCTCCACAAAATATCCAGGGCAGGCTCAGACAGTGAGCGGCACGTTCGAGCAAGTCTGGAAAGCGAACGCTTTCCGTTAGGCGATTCGAGGATAGCTTCCAGAAGCTTTCTGGTAGTTTGTGCGTCGCGCAGGATATTGGTGAACATGCCGATACAAGAAGTGATAGAAGACCAAAGCTGCGTAGGTGTTGCGACAGGTCAACGGAGTCGTTCGTCAGTTAGACGGTAAAAATATTCCACGGGAGGGGTAGAAGTGTAAGAGAACTAGTGGCCAGCAGGCAGGGTACTTAATGGCTTGCTGCGAGGGGAACACGCTGCCTCGGCGCAGTGGATGTATTGCTTCACCGAAGGTTTGTTACTATATCGATCGTCCTCTGACAAACACGAGCGGTGGAGTTCATCTCGCAACGGAGAAGAATGAGGTAGACATGCGGCCTGAACAACGTGAGGCTTTCATTATACCTAGATTCTGCCATCGATGTATTAGGCCGCTAGGCCGCCCAGGTCCCCCTATGCAGCCCATCCGGCACCTGTACAAGGTCAATTGGGAGTTAGTTCGTCACTGCGAGGGACTACGTGAGCATACTGTGTAGGATTCTAGGCAAGGACGGGAAAGACGATGGGCGCCAATCAGATATAGACACGCTCTGGATTGCACAGTTGCCACTCCCGCGCGCGGTTTAAATGCGCACTTCGATGGCCATGTCCGATATTTTACTTCAACGAATCCCCTTGATATATGATAGAAATTAGATTAAAGATCAAGCAGCAATGGTCATTACTTAATGATACACAACGCTGCCGCAGGGCCTACAACTCAGCAACCTCCCATGGGACTGCCTCGCCCTCCCAATCATCATCGAGATGCTCGGGTCTTTCATCTTCATCTCCGACCTCATCCTCTCCAACATCCCAAATCTCGCCTTTCTTGGAGTCATAGCAAGTTGTCCGTCGTCCGTAAATCAAGTTCTTCACCACCTTGTCTTCTTCCACACCGTTCTTCCAGTGGATAGTGTCAAGATCTAGAACCTCCTTGAATTTCTCCGGGAGGTTGATTTCGACTGCCCCCTCGGCTTCAGATGCACCAGAAAAGTCGGCTGTACGAGCCGACCGAGGCAGGTCCAGTAGGCCCAACTCAAAGTCCAAATCATCATCAGAGTTTGCCTTCTTCACTTGCGGCCTGTCGACGACCTTGACTTTGGCTTTCAACTCGTCGCCGTCGGAGGTGCTCTCCTCATCGTCCGTACCGTCCAGGTTGGCCAACTTCATCTTTTTCCTGTTTGCGAAGGCTTTGGGATTGGCTTTCCGTTTGCCCTTGGCTGGCGCTCTCGAGGTGGTGGAAGATGCTGGGGGAGGAGAAGGAGGTAGTAATGGCGATCGCGATCGTCGGGTCGAGTCCCGCTCCGAATTAACTTTGGTTTCATCGTCGTCTTCGGAAGGGGTACCCGCTGGAGTAGTGGCTGGGGTTGGCTTGGTGGTTGAACCCCGCGAGGACGAAGGTTGGGAGACTTGGGGGCGGCCTGCTTTCCGCTGTGGTACATGAGGCATTGCTGCGCGGCTCGTGAGGTCCTGGGAGGTGTCCTGGGCGCCAAAGAGGTTCCGACCAAGATTTGTCGAGGCTTTCTTCAAGCCGAAAATATCCCCGCCGGACTGGGCTTCGTCAAAGAGGAGACTGAAGGCCCTTCCACCCGACGGTTTTACTGGCGAATCGTCGACGAAGGAGGCTTCGTTTTCTTCCTCACTGCCATCAAGGTTCACGCCTGGCCCCGATCCTGCAAAAGGCTTCCTGTTCAAGCCAAGATTTAGCTTTGGGAAGTTTAGCGTCGTCTGAGAACCGATTCTTTGGCGCTTTTCTTTACTCGGTGACGGGGATACAGGCTCTCCTCTCAAGCGTTTCTTCGCACGGGAAATGGCTGTGGAGGGTGCTGGAGGAGATGGGGGCTTCGGTGGCGTTGGTGCTGCAGGAGGGGCAGCAGTTGTTGATTTGTGAGATGTCCGAGGTTTGGAAGGGCTGGCGAAAGGGTTGAACACAGGCTGGGAAATCCGTGACACCGGTTTCTCGCGTTCCTTTCCCTTGGCTTTCTGTGGAGAGAATGGGTTGAACGCAGCAAGAGGCGCTGCAGTTGTAACGACTCGAGAGTTCAGCGCGCCGAGGGATGCATGGTCATTGTTACGCGTCCTTGGGGGCCTGGAGGGGGTGGCAGGCGATTGTGACGACGTGGGTTCGTTATAGACAGGCTGAGTGGTAGTAGCTTTGGAGAGCTTCTTGTAGGTCTTGTACTTCTGGGCTGGGAGAGATGAATTGGAGGGGCAATCAGGGCGGTTAAGCTACGCACCGATGTGGGGTAACTTCCTGATGTCGTCGACGGTGGGTTCGCGGCCTTCTTTCGATTTGAAGGTGCGCTCCCAAGACTTGATCTCTGCGCGCACAGATGCGAGGTCGCTCATGGCGGTGGAGAAGAGAGGAACGGTCACAGGATTCAGCGACATGGTGTCGCGTATACAAGGCCAAACAACAGAAAGTTGAACTCACCACGTTTCTCCTCGGACTCCGCATCATCACGACTTCACGACCATGACACGCCCACGACAAAGCCTTCTGTCTCTCTTCGACCCCCTCGCATCTCTCCAGGACCCGTCCACCCCGCCTCGCAACGACTCGCCGGGCTCAGAATCCGACAAAGAGAATGAGAATCCCCCTCCCCGCACTGACCTTACCTTGACCACCTTCTTCAACCGCACCTACAAGCCTCACCACTCCGCCCTCAAGCCCATTCGACGCCGCCTCATTGACGTTGGAGATGTCACTGTCGACAACATCGACCCTTGGGCCTCGGATGAGGAGTCCGACGAGACGCCTGTGCCAGACCTCGACGGGCTAGACGACAACGAGAATGATACTCTGACGTTTCGCAAGATGGCAGAGGCAGCAACACCAAAGTGGACTGCTACTAAGGCTTCTACCTTCAAGACCCCGTCCCCGACAGCACCCCGAACACCGCTATCCGAGCTCACGTTCGACCAGGACGCCACACCCATGGCGAAGCCCAATAAGCGCCCTCCCCTTTCTCTGCGGTCCAAGCTGGCTCAAGTCGAATCTCCCCAACTTCAAATCACTGTAAGCCACGCTTCGCCACAGAGACGGCCAGCAGAAATAGCAAGGGAGTCGAATCCGGGAGAACCTACCGGAACTTCACCCGGACTGTCGGTTTCCGCCAACCCACTTGTTAATTCAGTTTCCAGTATACATTTGCCGTCTGCGTCCGTCTCTGGTCCCCACATCCTCGATACCGTTTTTACTCCATCCAGCTCCATCTCAGACGAACCTCTCTTCTCCAGCAACATGATTGCTCACGGTCGTCTACGCCCCCATCCACCATCCACCTCCTCCCTGGACACAAGTCGATACTCTATCGACTTGCAGAGCTCATTTCAGCTTCATCTCAATGACGAGTCTAACTTTGACCTCCTCAATGATAAAGTTTCGTTCTTTGGGCTGTCGAAGAACGGTAACAGCTCATACCTCGACGAGGACCCCAGCTTTGACATGAGCTTTGGGGATTCCCTTCCGACCCAACAAATCGAGGAGGCCGAACATTGTCCAACGGAAGCCCCTATTGAATCTCCGCCTTTACAACACGAACGTGTAGTGTTCAAAGCGATGGGTATGAGGATCGCCCTCTGTGTTGCATCGTTTTGCTGACAAAGTTACAGTTCAAGAAGTTGAGGTCAAGAAGAAGACCCATATTGACCGCAACAGTGTGGAATCTAAACCCAATCATATTAACAGTACGTTGACTATCTCTTTTTTGTACTGCTTATATCCTGAGAGCACGCGTATCAGAACCTGCCATCTCGCCCAAGTCAACTCATTCGAGTCCATCGGGCCTTCCTGCAGAAAAGCCTCAAGCATTGGAAGCCGTCACACCGAAACATCCCCGGGCTGTGCCAGTTGCACCCCCTCCGGTCGTTGGTCTTCGCATTGTTAAGCGCTCGCAATTAGCCACTCAAGCAGGGCAAAAGCAGACGGTCACAAAGGCTGTGGCAAGCCCAAGGCTGGCTCCCAGACAGAGTATGCTATCGCTGAACCGATCTCCTGCACCGGCAGCCGGAAAGAAGGTCTTGGATCCCCCTCCTGTTCGCAGGAGCACGGCACAATCCACGTCAAATCTTCTCGGTCGGGTTAAACCTACCAATGGGGAGCCACCGAAACCAAGTGTTACTCGGTCCACATCTGGTGCATCTTCGCGAACAACTGGCTCTGGCCCTCGCCGCGTGCTTGTGACTGAGGAGCCCGAACGGAGGGCGACGCGGCCAGACACCTCTACCTCGGGTACAGCAAATGCTTCTTCAGTGCAGGGCGGACCTCGCCGTGTTCCTGTGAGCGAGAGGCCTTCCATCCCCAAAGGATCATTGTCGGGCACTCTTAACAAGCAGCCTTCCTCTACGAGCAGCATTCCCAAGGCTCAGTCCAACAGAATCAACATCGGATCTTCCCTTCCCCAACCTGTTTCTAGGTCGAGTCGACTCCCTGCCCCATCGAGCACACTTCGTTCAACCGGGCTTCCTGGGCGAGATACGAATAGGGGTATTCCGCTTCGAAGAATCATTTGAAACCAGTTCGTTACTCTTCAGCATTCATAATGTGATCCTCTGCATTTCTCATTTTAGACACCATCGTCACTATTAAATCCATGTTTTCGTTTGTTCACGGTTTATTCATGCTCCTCTGATTGCACTTGATAAAGTGGGCAAAGGGTGGCTTTATCAGGCCCGAATCAAGTTTAACCTTCGTTAGCATTCGCTACGATTCGATGCCAGGTGAGGTTTACCCAATGAAGCAATCCCTCGAAAACGTGTATGCTCAGGCGAGATGCGGGTAATGCAGAGTTGGAGCCACAATTTTCGCTCTTGCTGTTCTCCTCCTCTCTCTCTCAATCGATCCATGAGGCTACGTTTTCGGAAACGTCCCCAGCCCTCTCAGACCGTCAAACGCAAATCACTCTACCTCCCGCCACCTTTACCTCCCACAGATAATCCCGATCCAGCATTCTCACCTGACCCCCAGGCCCACCCTTACCATTACTTCACAGGCCAAGAATGGGTGAAGTTGCCTTTAGCGCCGGGACATCCAACCTTACAACCACGACAACGGCGGCGACCAAGGAAGCTACGATTGGCGCCCAATAACAATAACCGCGACAGCGCAACGGACTCCGAGTTTGAATTAATCCAGCCTCCCAACTCTCCTGTGTCGGACAACGTTAGCAGTGATTGTAACAATTACCCTCTGCCTCAGGCTCCGGCACTGGCTCAAAGAGGGACAACACCTGTCCGCGTTCCCGCGGTTCCTCCACCCCCACCCTCCATGTCTTTTCCCCAACCTTCGCAGGCGAAGGAGGCTTCCCAACCTGTGAAACGATTCGGCTTTCTAACGAAGCGAGTGTTTGCTAAGCAAGACTCGACGGGCTTTCAAGCAGGGGAGGGCAAGACAGTTCTCATCAAATCAAGTCGGCGCAGCGAGGAAAGCGGGCCGTCGATTGCTCGACAGGCAGATAAATCGGCGCTCCAGCGACACAAGTCGGCACCAGGACCACCTCGATCTACGAAAGATGCTGTTGAGCGGCAAGGTCGCCCTGTTGAAGCCTCACGGGCAGTCGATATCTCTGCGACGGAAGCATATGCGAAAGGGGCTGTGCGATCGGTGCCTTCGACTATCAATCAGGACACGGGCACAGAACCCCGTTCCCAGGGGTCTGCTCCCAAGCGAAAGGACCTGGACAAAATCGACGAGTTGGATGAAACCTTTCTCTACGACGCACGCCTGCACCACGACGGACCATACGAAGTCGCCCTACGCGCCGGAGGATTCACCTCGAAATCACGTATGCCGCTGGGGCTCTCTGACAATGGCCGGCTACATCAGTTTCACGACCGTACCATGAAGGCGGTAGGACATGTAAGCCCTTCTTTCGCTGCATGTCACTAGGAACTAAATGGGCTGACATAACTGCATCACTTGTGGTTAATTTATAGGTCTACATGCCGCCTGAAGTGCCACCAGGTGTCCCCCTCAATCTGTCGCCCGGTCAGCTGCTACCGCGTAACTTTCGACGCCAGGCTGGCAAGCCCCCTCGCCTACGCAATAACCTCGTGGCTCCGTTACCTCAGGAGCATATACCGGAAGAGACCGTCTCGCTTTCGGGGCATCAGGAAGTCGTGGTCGCACCCAGACATGCAAACTATAACGCGATACCCTTCCATAGGGGCGGTGCACCGAAAAAGGCAAAGCAAGCGCGCCAGAACTTCGAGAATCCACTCGATGGGCCACCTATCGACCCTTCGTTTGCCATCGGGCTTGCGATGATGCAATTTGAGGCGAGTGGGGACGATGACAAGTCGATAAACACGCCTCTGCCGGTCGAGGAGTCTGGCTTGGGTGGGCTCGAGGATATGAGTGCCGAGGAATACGATCCATACGCGCCGGAGAACTTGGAGGAGCCGACTTCAGCGAAGAGGTTCTCGTACACTCAAAGCGAACCTGTGATGCACACTATGGTCACTGTCGGCAGCTTGAACCGACGGCAGAACACGGTGGAACTCACTATTCCATCTGAGCTGTACCCGAACAGCACTGGACTTGACTCCCCGTCGGCATCTTCTCACCTGGATCTTCAAACCCCAAGCGATCTAAACGGTGCTTCTGAAGAAACCCTCGTGCAGGAAGAAGACGATCCACATTGTCCAGACCCAGATGCAGTTCAACCGCCTCAAGAGGCCAGTGCTGCGAAACTGCGAGAAATCCTTTTGGAGAAGATTGGGCAGGGTAACGGCAATCCAAACCCGTCAGAACCTGACATGCAAATAACTGCTTCACCGATCGACTCGAGCTTCCCCCCACCATCCTCTGCCCCCGTTCCCAGTATGACGATGCAGCCAGTCGAGGCCCAGAGTGCGACAACCCCATCGTCAACTGTTGCCGCCAGATATGACAAGCAATTGCCCCCACACCCACCGAGCACGCCCCCTCCTTCAGATGATCGGAACTTGTATCAGGGCGCCAACGTTGAGGAACAGATCGACCGCCTAATCACTCCTCTTCAGCAAACAGCGCCGGCGCCTACCACCGAGGATGCGCAGCGACCCGTCAAGGAAGGCCGGGAGTGGAAGAACTCAGGTTTGCTAAAGGCCTTGCAGCGCAATGAGGCGGCTCAGGCGGCTCCGCGGACGTCGACTTCAAGCCAACAGTCGCACACGAGCACGAGGGCAAATGATGGACATACCCCGGCAGTTAACACGATCCCAGTAGCATCACCGTCTAAATCTGCCCCACCCCCTATGATGTCACGGACGCGTTCCAGTGAAAAGGCTTCTTCAGCATTCGCTAATCCTTCATCAGTGCCCCGGATAAGTCGAAGAGACCCCATCTTCAGCACAGACTCTCTGACGCGATACCCCAAGCCATCGCCATTATCTGGTCCCCCGACAACGGCATCGATCCCCCCAGACAGGAAGCCATATCTTATCCCATCACCGCGTCCGATACAGAGGCGGAATAGCACGAGCTCAAAGCACTCGTCTACTCTCCACACTATCCACGAGGACGACGATCAGCTACCTGCAAAAAAGTCGTCCGAACGCCTACGCGATCTGCCACAGGGACAGCCGATCTCCAGGAGTCAAAGCCAAAGGCAAGATCCCCGCACCCCCGGCCTTCAAAGAAGTCAGAGCTCCGTCTCACCCAGGACGATGCCGCACCCTCAGTCTGTACAAGTTGGTCAGGTGTATCCTCGACACCTTCAGAACCAGCCCCCAGGCTTCCCTATCCAACGACCGGTATCTCAACTTCTACCTCGGGATATGGCTCAGATGCAGCCTCCGCCATATACGGAAAACCCTCCACCGAGAAGGCCTTCGTCGAAACCCTCTTCCAACGCATCCTCATCCTCTTCATCGTCATCTTCCCACCGCCGTCGAGAGGAAAGGAGAACAGGCGACCTGTCACAAGAACTTCAGTACCAGAATGGTGCCCCGGCTCCCCAGATGTATCCTGAACAAGGACCTCCGTCGAAATCTAGGTCTTCTCCATCTCACCGTCACCGGGAACCCAGATCAGCGGAAGGGGATCGGTCACAGGACCTACAGCACCAGCAGCAACCCCCTATGCCGGTGTATCCTGACCAAGGACATGACCAAGGACTTCAGAACATTCCTAAGGAGAGTCGAGACCCTTCCAAGAGTTCGACTCGAGACGCACCCGAACTGTATCCCCAACTTCAATCTCGACCGCCATTAGCCCCGACTCCTCGAATGATTTCCGACGACCGACGAGCTCAACGTGCTGTCAACACGCTATCGGGCGTCCCCGAGATGGGGGTCCACCATAGCCAGCCACGGCCGTCGCAAGGCTTCGAGCCTACTTTAGAGCAGCCTACTCGCGATCTTCAGCAGCAAAAACAGTATACCCCGCAACAGCAACAATACCCCATTCAAGATAACCCTAACTCGAAAGCGAGTCGTTCTATCAGCCCTAGCATTATGTCCTCCACCACCGGGATGCCTCGATTTGCCCATAACCATATGCCGAAAAAGCTGGTCATGCCTACACCCTTGCTCGGGCAGCCAAACCTTCATGCTCAATCGTTCAACGAGATCTTCGACCCTCGTCCTGCTCCAACTAAACGATATACTTCTCGACCGATTGCAGCCATGCCGCCTCCAGGAAGTCGACCTCGAGATTCACCTTCTCCACCGAACTTCGCGCCCGCTCGCATAGGCCTCCGGGACCCCAGGCTTGATCCGGCCTTCTCTGCTGGGCGGAAGTTGAAGAAGCGGACCAGTTATGTGCCCCCACCGCCCCCGCCGAATGGTGTCTCCCACAACGCTGCTCTCACCTTCGACCCTCTTGTTACCCGGCTCACGCCACCTGCTATCAACGAGAAACCGTCGTCGAAAATCAAGGTTGGGCCAGAGAAGGTTGCGAAGAGAGGGGTGCTCAGCAAGCGGAGAACAAACCTCTAGATCGGCCCAACTCTTCCATTTACCCTTCACGATGCTTTCTAATGTACAATTCGCTTTATTCTCAACCGTACGCTAATCTGTTGTCTTTTCAGTCTCTGTTGCTTTGTTGTATGGTAATGTAGTCCTGACCCCTGAACACACGTCGGGGGAAACACTTGTTGTACTATTTTCTAATTCTTTCCATCCACTTTGGACTTTCCTTTCTCTTTGGGTATGCCACTGTCACAAACATATTTCGATCGCAGCATGGACGATCAGGCTTCTAGGGCTCGCAGTCAATTACATGTATATAGTAATAGTACACCAGTATCATAGGGATAGAGGAATCGTCGGTACTCAGTACTGCAAGCGGAACATGAACTGGAAGCTGTATTGCTTGGTATCAGGATCCCAGTGGGACCAATTCCAGTAACCTGCGTCATCAGCCTCGTCCTCGATTTCGCGGGCAGGAATTCGGAAGGCGATGGTCTCGTAAGGCTCAGCAGCGACCTACAGGTATGGTCAGCACCAGATAAAGCCAGTACAGGGCGTGACTCACAATTAGGTATTGGTAGGCTTTGTTTGGCGGCTCGCGCTTCTGTTCCCAAGCGCTCATAAACCGTCTCCGAGGAATGACATCCGCCTTAATTTGAGGAAGATGGACCTGCACCATCATACCCTCCTTTCCGGTGTCTGGGTCTCGAACCTTCGTGACACGATAACCAGGTCGGCCAATTTTGAGGAAGACTTTCCGCTGGATGTTGTTCTGGGTTGGGGCGACCATGAGCTGGGTTTCCTTTGCATCACGAGCTGCACGTCGCGCAAGGTTCGTTTGATGTTTCTTTCCTTGCGTATGGGCAAGATAGGACCCCTCGTTTGTATGGAGTGTCAGACAAAGACGACATTCTAGTGAACCGAGATGGTTTCGAAGGATATATGGATCCTTGAAACCACGACAATTCGGCGGTCAGTGTGGTATAGTAAGACACGACGGATGATACGCACTTTGGCAAGATCAATTGTTTCGAGCGCTAGCTTTCTCAGACGTTCTCGTCTGTCGACATTCGATTCTGAAGCCCCGGCAACACCACCACCACCAAACTTGGAGCCGACACGATTCTGAGGCAGGGTCAGTAAGGAGCGACACCTCGAGACAGCGCCAAAATTCTAACCTGATAGTCTGGGAGTATGGTCAGCACTTTCGTTACGCAGATACAGTCGGAGGTCCTTACCCATGATATTCGAGTTGGTGGTTCAGTGAATGGTCACGGAGGAATCAAGTCCATTCGCGTTTCCCGTGTCTGGGGGATGACTAAGCCCATCAAACCTGCTATTGCCATACTAGAAACACCGATCAAAAAAATACCACGGAGCGAACCTCCCTCCCTTGCCGTTTCTACCTAATACTCTGTACCCAGCCATACAGGTTGTGGTTAATGTTCTGAACCCCCTTTTTGCCTGAAAACGAAACCTAGCCGCATAATGGTGTCACAGAAGCGCGGCCTTGAAGAGCCCTCGAGCTCAAGAGAGTCGAAGAAACCGAAAAAGGATGCACGACCGCCTACCGATATGCCTGTGCAACCCTCGCTTCTTTCTGCGGAGGAAGTTGATTTTCCAAGAGGAGGAGGAACATCTTTGACTGCGCTGGAGGTCAAGGCTACTCGTGCTGAGGGTGTGAAGGAAGCGAATGCCGAGCTGTTCGATGTGAGCTCTTCCCTTGCGTTTTCAAGGGGTAAACTGCTCACATGTTTAATCTAGGAGAAGGAAAGCAAAGGGAAGGGAGGGAAGAAGAAGAAACGAAAGGCCGACGATTCTGCAACTACAGAGAAGAAAAGCGACAAGATTCGCATTGAACATCTCAACTACAAGGTTAGGTCAAATCGTCGAAGCACAACTTGTAACTAACTTTCTTTTCAGAGGTTAACTCCCGGATTGAAGATTATGGGCCAGATTGTTGGCATCCTTCCCCTTGCGCTGCTCGTTTCCCTGCCCAATCAACTTCTGGGCCACGTTCCTATCACCAATATCTCCGCCGAATACACGGCGCGTCTGGAGAGCATGGAGACGTCTGACAATGAGGACGATGAAGAGAAGGATGCTTCAAGTCTCCTACCAGAACTTGGCCAGATATTCAAAGTTGGCCAGTACATCCGCACGGTGGTCTCTGCTTCAAATGCACCTGGCACAAGCGACCCTTCGGGTTTGTCAAGGTCTCGAGATGAACTCGCAAGATCCTGCAGGCGTGTGGAACTATCGCTGTTGCCCAATCGCGTGAACGAAGGTGTCCAGAAGGGGGACTTGAAGGCGGGATTCGTGCGTCAAGATTCGGGCTTCTCGAGCGCTTCTTAACTAACGAATTATTGTAGACTCTGACCGGGTCAGTGAAAAGCGTTGAAGATCACGGTTACGTCCTGGACCTTGGAATATCTGGCGTAGATGGTTTCCTTTCCTTTAAAGAGTTCAAGTCCAAGAAGCCGGAAGCATCTTCGCGTCTCTCAGTTGGTCAAATCGTCGAAACCACCGTTGTGAGCCTCTCTTCCAACCAGAGGACATGTACAGTGACTGTCGATCCCTTGACTTTCAGAACTTCGTCGGTATGCCAATTCCATTCTATCTGTTTTACTTCCACTAAATCTTTTGCCAGAACTCGGAGGTCGCATCTGTGAAATCCGTACTTCCTGGGTCCCTCGTACAAGCACTGGTCACCGAAGTGAGCACAGAAGGCGTCACTCTTCAACTTCTGGGTTTCTTCGACGGAACTGTCGATCGCATTCACCTCCGGCACGAGGGCAAGGCTCTCAAGGTTGGTCAAAAAGTGAAGGCTCGCGTTCTCTACCAACACTCTGCAGACCCGCCTCGTTTCGCTCTCGCTTTGTCCCAGCATCTCATTGACATGGATAGTCGCAAAGTGAAGGCCGAGGAGGATGATGCATTGGTGCCGGTACAGGAACGATACCCCCTGGGTGCAGTTCTTGAATCTGCGAAGGTCATCAAGATTGAATCTGAGCGTGGCTTGTACTTGGAAGTGGAGAAGGGTCTCGAGGGCTTCGCCCATGTGCGTAACTAATCATTGAATCTCTCCAAAGCCTTCTAACCCTTTCTTAGATATCTCAAGTCTCGGACGACCACCTTCCGACACTGACCACTTCCGGCCCTTGGAAAGTTAACACCCTTCATCGTGGAAGGGTTGTTGGGTACCACGGGTTTGATGGAATGCTTCAGATTGCACTGAAACCGTCAGTGTTCGAGCAGGAATTCCTCCAGTTGACGGACTTCCAAGTTGGAGAGCCTGTGAAAGCGACCATTAAGACTGTATCTGAGACTGCTCTCTTCGTCAAATTGCCTGGCAACATTGACGCCGTCGTTTGGCCGAATCACTTTGCGGATATCAAACTCAAGCACCCAGGACGACGATTCAAACCTGAGTCCACCCTCAAGTGCAAGGTAGGTTCATTCAACTACCCCAGTATTCGTAACATTAAAACATCCTCAAGGTCCTCGTTGTCGACCTGGAAAGGAAACGCATCGCTCTGACTGCGAAGAAGACCCTTGTCGAGTCGGACCTGCCTGTCATCTCCAAGTATGAAGACGCGAAGCCAGGTCTTATCACAAACGGTGTCGTTTTCAAGGTGTTTGAAAAGCACATTCTTGTCGAATTTTACAACAACTTGAAGGCATATATCCCTTTGAAAGAAGCGAGGTCCGTTGATTCCATAGTCTCCCCTCCCAAACTTCGCTTATCCCTCGCCAGTGATACCCCCAACGCCAAGCTCGCTGACTCTTTCCCAGTTGGTCGTGTCGTCCGCGTTAAGATAGTATCTTCAGACGCTGAGCAAGGGCGCATCGTGGCTAGCATAAAGCAGGCCGTCGCGCGGGCGCCTGTACCAGATGTCAGCGCTGTGGAGATCGGTGATACCGTCCAAGGTACCGTAACTGAAGTTCATGCCGAACATGTCCTCCTTTCGCTGGAATCTACCGAGGTCCGAGCCTTGGTGTCGATCAAGAATCTTGCCAACAACCGCAAGCTGTCCCCCGCTCAGATGCACGCGACTATCCGGGTTGGAGACCTTGTCGACGACCTCCTCGTAGTGACTCGTAATCCTGAGAAGGGAATTGTCATTGTTGCGAAGAAGCCTTCCGTACGGCCCACCCTTCCCGAGAAAGGCACCCCGATTACGATGGATACTCTTACTGTCGGCCAACTCGTCGGTGGACGTGTTACCCGTCACACTCGTGCTGGCACCCTTGTCAAGATCACTAAGAACATTGGCGGTTTCGTCAACCCTACCGACACATCCGACAACTTCGAGACTGGCTCGCCGTTTTTGCCTGTCGACAGCATCATCCGGGCTGCTGTAATCTCCATCAACAAGGACAAGAGGCAGGTCGTGCTCTCAACGAGGGAATCTAGGGTGCAACCAGACAAAGAGCATAACGTCGCCGACCGAGAGATTGAGAGTGCAGCGGATCTGCACGTCGGTGATACTGTTCGAGGATATGTCAAGAACATTGCTGAGCACGGTCTCTTTGTGACTGTTGGACGAGGGGTCGACGCTCGAGTTCAGATTCGAGAACTCTTCGACGAGGTAAGACTGCTAGCTTTCTCATTTATGTGCCATGGCTGACAAAACTCTTTACTTAGTTCGTCAAGGAGTGGAAACCCAAGTTCAAGGAGAACCAGCTGGTGAAGGGCAGAGTCTTGAGGTTAGTCAGCTTGATATTGACATATCTTCTGGGAGTTAATCGGTTCCCTAGTGTCGACGCTGAGGCTAACAAGATCGAAATGACGTTCAAGACCGGAGACTTGAGCCGCGAGTCGAAGTCCTCTGCTGCCCAGTTGAAGGAAGGTCAAAAGGTTGTTGGCCACATCAAGAGAGTGGAGGACTATGGTCTTTTCATTGACATCGAGGGCACGAAGCTTCACGGCTTGTGCCATAAATCCCAGCTAACTGACAATGCTGAGGCCAATGTCAGCGAGGCCCTCCAAGGATTCCGTGTTGGTGACAAAGTGAAGGCTATGGTCACTGGCGTTGACAAGGGGCGGATTTCTCTCAGCTTGAAGCCTTCTCACTTCCAAGAGGATGACTTCGAGGAGGAGGGGGATGCGTCTGACGAAGAAGAGGCAGACGTTTCTATGGACGCTGTGGAGGATGACGACGCCGAGGAAGAGGACGAAGAAATCGACAGTGATGCCGAGGACGCTCCTGAGGAGAGTGAGGAAGAGCAAGAGGAGGAGGACGACGAGGATGAAGCTATGCAAGTCGATGTTCCGGCACCTGCATTCCAACAATCCGCGGTAGCATCGTCATCGAAAGCAGCCACTTCTTCGAAGCCCATCCCATCTCTTACGCTCTCTGAAGGCTTCCAATGGTTCGGCGAGTCCCATAACTCTGACGAGGACGACAATGCATCCTCAGACGAGAGTGACCGGGAAGGCGAGCCGTCGAAGAAGAAAAAGAAGAAGCGAAAGGAGATTGAGAAGGATTTGACCGCCGACATGCACACAAAGGCACCCGAATCCAACTCAGATTTCGAGAGGCTACTCTTGGGTTCCCCGAACTCGTCATACCTCTGGATCCAGTACATGTCGTTCCAGCTCCAGATATCCGAAATCGACAAAGCTCGGGAGATTGGCCGACGGGCGGTTAAGACCATCAGCTTCCGCGAGGAAGGCGAAAGGTTGAACGTCTGGATTGCATTACTGAATCTGGAGAACGTCTACGGAACCGACGAGAGCATGGATGCAGTTTTCAAGGACGCTGCTCGTGCGAACGACTCCAAGACCATTCACCTTCGTATGGCTGCCATCTTTGATCAATCAGGCAAGCCTGAGGTAAGTATCTAACCTGAAACATAGTAGATCATGAACTAAAAGCCTCGTAGAAAGCTGAAGAGCAGTACAAGAAGACTGGCAAGAAGTTCGGCAAGAGCTCAAAGGTCTGGGCGCAGTTCGGCGAGTTCTACCTGAAGCAAGGAAAGCTCGAAGAAGCCAGGAAACTCTTACCCCGCAGCTTGCAGAGCCTTGAGAAACGCAAACGTACGATGGCATTACTGTACCACCGACCCATTACTCATCGTGTTCAACTCTCCAGATCTCAAGACGATCTCTCGCTTCGCTCAGATGGAGTACAAACTTGGGGACCCCGAGCGAGGCCGCACCCTCTTCGAAGGAATCGTTGACTCACACCCTAAACGATGGGATCTGTGGTCTGTCTACATCGACATGGAGGCAGGACAGAAGGATATCCAATTCATCCGGTATGTATCCTTCAACACCCGGAATGCCCTCTAGCTTACGTTTCGCATCTAGGAACCTTATGGCCCGCGTCCTTGCCCTTAAAATGACCAGTCACAAAGCCAAGGCTTTCTTTAAGAAATGGCTAGACCTCGAAAAACGGATTGGAGACGAGGAAGGCGTTGACGCTGTCAAACAAAAAGCTGTCGAATGGACTCAACGAGCAACTGCAGCAGCAACCGAACCCTAATTGTTGGATGGATCTATCTGCTGATTTTTATCGTGTACATACTTGACTGAAATACCACCGCACTGAGAATGATACGTGCAAGAAACGCTTGAGTCGCAAAGGGCGGCGAAAAGAAGCGGGTTGCTTGGGAACGGTTGGCCAACGGTACAGCGTCGAGCAGAATTCTGACGGGTCCTTCCCTTACCAGAGGGTTGCTCTCCCGTGCGTTACCAGTTGTGCTCTGGGCACTATCGTGGCCTGCTCATCGGATACACCTAAGTAAACTTGGGGGATATAATATACTAGATTTAAATACCACAAACGTCGCGAATCGTTACAAACAGTATGATTTTGTCATGATCGATCAGTCGCACACAAGTTGGTAGCTAGAGGCTGGAGGAAGAAAATAGGGAAAGGAAGTAACGACATGAAAAGGGGTCGGAGACTACCAAGATTCAACTCGGGGCAAAGCATATAAGCGATTCAGCAGGTGTATGTAATGTATTATACTGGAGAGAGTTCAAAAGAGTGTGAGTGGTTGTATGTGGGAGACAGAGAGAACAGAGGCGCATTGGTACAGACAAGAGAGACCAAGAGAAAAGGGGAATAAAGAGGGAGAAGTCGAAAAGGGTATATACAAAAATATAAGTGCGTAGATCTACGACGAAGGGTGATGAAGAGAGGAAACGAATGAATGAAGGAGCAACAAGAAAGAAAGACGAAGATGTTACGATCGAGGACGCTCAGCACCCGTGTTCGATGAAGGATCATAGCTACTCAGCCGCCGACTACCCATGGAATTGGCCAGCTGTCGTTGCCAATCATCCAGCTCGTTGGAAAGATGCTCGAACGCTAACGCATTCTCAGAACTCGAGGTACTGATACGTCGTCCTGAGACACCAGATATCGGTCTGCGGCCGAATGAGGACTGATCCACCTCGAGGAGCAACCCAATCTTATGTGACAGCTGCTCGTTTTCGCGACGCAAAGTGGTGTTTTCGCTGCTCAGCTTCTCGAGCAAAGTCTCGTCGTGCCCGCCGCGTGCGATGACCAACGAAGCTTGCAAGCGCTCGACATCCTGCTGGAGCTCCTCGATTTGGATAAGGCGATCATGAGACTCGCGCTGAGAGGAGACGAGGCTTTCGCGAAGAGACGTGAGGTCCTTCTCCAGGCTGTCGAGCCGTGACCGAAGGTCCTTGTTCTCAGCCTGCACCCGCTGAGCATTTCGCTGAGTATCAACCAGCTGAGCGCGAAGTCCTTCCTCTTCAGCCGATGGCGTCGTGCGGCCATTAGCACCTCGGTTAGACATTGATGACGACTTGCCACCGGTCCGCGCATCCAGCTCAGACTGCAATTGCTGGTTGGTGTTCTTCTGCTTCGTCAGCTCATCCCGCATCTTGCGCATCATCTTTTCAGTGCCCCTACAACGATGATAAGTCTCGATAACCTTCCGCGATAAGCATACGGACAACTCACTTGACATAATGCACGGCGATCTGATAATCCTCTTCCATCTGGTGAAGACGCTCCTTGTACGTCTTCTCCGACTCTTCCAACTTGCGTTCAGCATCGGCGGCCCTTCCACTCGCGTCTGCATCACCATTGCTCCCCGGGCTCTGCGTCGACCGAACTCGGTTGAGCTGAATCGAAAGCTCGCTAACCTGCGCCTCCGCATCGCGCTGCTTCTTCGCCACCTGCGCGAGCTCCCGCTCAGCAACCTCATACTGTCGTGTCCGCTCCGCAAGCTTCGTCTCAAGGTGATGCAGAACCTCCGGGGAGGCAGCTCCGTTTGCTCTTGATGATGGCCTTGCGTCGTCATCGTCCACGCTGATACCGTTATCCGCAAGGTAGCGGCGCAGCACAGACAGCTTCATGTTGGCGTCCGATAGCACCTTCACCTTCTCCTGCAGCGTCCCCTCCTTCTCCAGAACATCCTTGCGCAAACGTCCAGCGTCCCCGAGGGCTTTCGTCAACTGGGCGCGCAAGTTCACCAATTGTCCCCTCAGCTGCGACTGCTCGAGCTCGGCATCATGATTGCGCTTCCTCTCCTCATTCAACCTCTCCTGCACTTCTGACGTCTTCTTTGCCTCATCTCTCAACATCATCCTCAATTGCTGCGCCTCCGCCTCCACCGCCTGGATCTTCTCCGAGTGGCCCCTCGCCAGCCTATCCTCATCCGCCTTCATATCCCTATGCGCATCCAACAGTTTACCCAAACCACCTGTCGTCAATGCCCTCAACGAATCTGCCTCCTCCCTCGACTTGGCCCACGCGTTCTCCACATCCGTCAACCTCTCCCTCGCGGTCTGCGCCTCTACACTCCTATTCTCCACCTCACTCCTCATCTCAGCCATATCAGCCTCGAGGCTATGAAGCCTCTCTTGACTCTTCTGGTACTGCCTTTCCAGCTCGTCCGCACGGCTGTTCGCAGCTTCCAAGCTCGCCCTCGCCTGTTCCAGCGCCCTCACATGCTGTTCCTTCGACGACAGGAGTTCATCCACCTGCGACCTCATACCATTCTCATCCGCCTCCCTCTGCTCCAACAGCGAGCTCTGCTGCACGAGCCTATCGCTTGTTTCCCGCAACTTGCTCTCGCTCTCCTCATACCGGTCCAAGAGATCGTTGTAGAGCTGTGCCGTCCGGTTATACGCTTCATCCGCCTTGTCACACCGCTTGATGGCTTCTTGCGCACGGGCCTCCGATTGCTCGTATAGCATCGTGTGCAGCGCGAGCGAGTCGCTGATTTCCGTCAGTTTCCGGTCTTGGGCCCACCGCTCGTTCATCAAGGACGACAGATGTCGCTCCAGGTCGCCGATCCTATCGCGGTCAATCTTGTGCACCTCAGCGTCGTCGTTGGCTTCAATAGCAGCAAGTGTGGCCCTATAGAACGCCGTTTCTTGGGCCGCACTTGACTTGGCGCGGTCAGCTTCTGCGAGTCGCTCAGATACTGTCTTGGCTTGTTCAGCCATGGCGTTCTAAGAGAGGGTTGTTAGTCGCATCCCCAAATAGGTTTAGAGATAGACGTACCTGCATCTGCGCCCTGAACTGTTTAAACCTCAAAGCCAACTCGGCATACTTGGACTCTCCTTGCTCGTCGATTCCACCGCCCTGCAGAATTCCCGAGCTGAACCCACTGTCAATGCTACCAGTCGGGCTCCCACTCCCATCCCTCTCGCTTGAGGGAACGACAAACCCGGCCTTAGTTGCCCTTCCAAGGGCCTCTTTCATCCACGTCATCTGCCTCTTCAAGCTGTCCATCTCGATTTCCTTGGCTTTGAGATCGCGGACGAGGTCCAGAGCAACGTTGCCCACACTACCTGCAGCACCGTGACCTCTTGACCCAGGGCGAGCGTAGCCGTTGACAGCACCACCAGCCGATGGGGGAGGCTGGTTCTGCAGGGCGATTTGTTGTTGGGCATAGTATCCTTCAGGCGGGTTGGCTGGCTTGTTCGAGCGGAGATCGACAGAAGGGGACGCTCGGCCAGTCATAGGCGAGGCCCGCCCAGTCATCGGAGACGACCTTCCAGTCGCTGACGCTGCACCAACAGCAGGAGATGAGCGCCCGGTCGCACCATTTACGCCGCCCATAATGCTCTGTTGCTGTTGCTGCTGCTGTTGATACTGCTCAGGGGAGGTCGCCCGGCTGGCTGGGCTCTTGGCTCGAGTAAACTGCTGCTGTTGTTGTTGCTGCAGAGCCTGCTCAGGCGACACTACACGATCTCTTGACGAGTGATATGACTCGCTCGTCGCAGCATCGTAGCTGTCCTCATTGACAACGTCGCCGTCGTCGTCTCTTCTTGGCCGGACAGGCGCTTTGCCTTTGCCGTTCGTTATCGCGTCGTATCCTCCGGGTGGAGAGGAGGAAGGTGGCGGCGTACCTGCTTGAAGCTGGGCTGGGATGCCGTTGGGCTTCATGAGCGTAGCTCTCGCACCTGGTCCAGAGGGCGATACCGCCCTCCGGGGATCCTCCTCCATAGCAGGAGACATTGCCCGGCCATTGGCAATGCCGTTCAACTGCTGCTGCAACACAGGGCCAGGCGCATTTTGCGAAGTGAGGGAAGGCTTGCGGGCGGAATTTTGGCTGCCAGGAGGAACACTGGCGGGGGGTGGCGGGCCACGGGCAGGGTCGGGGTAGCGGATGTGTCCTAATCAACAGTCAAGAGGTAAGAAGCTGATTGACGGACAGGAAGTAAATGATGGGACTGACTGGTGTCGAGGCAATGGAAGCTATTAATTTCGTCGCCCTTGACGGGCGCAAACGACTCTCCTCCCAAAACCCAGACCTTGGTGCCCTGGGCCGCCATTCTGTGGCCCGAGCGCCCACTCGGCGATGGACCCATATTTTGGAACATGTACCAGCGTTGATCTGCCGCCTTGTTAGTCATACGCATCACATCATTTAGGCGCGGAGATAGCGTACTTGAGATTTTGAACGCTGCCAGGTCGCTCAAGTCCTTCCCATCGACCCCTCTTCCTCCAAAGATGTAAATCACATCATCCACCAGGGCTGCTGCGTGGCCTTCCCGAGGCGAAGGAATGAATCCGATGCACTGAAGCTCGGTCCATTTCCGTGTCTTGAGATCGAACGACCAGGTGTCGTTATAGTGGTACGAGCCATCGGTGCCGCCAAAGCTGCCTGGTGTCAGTGCTCAATTCGACTGGTGTCGACCGAAGACACTCACATGATAATTCGATCTTCGAAGGTAATAACTGCATGTCCCGTTCGCTGCGCTGGCTTTTCTGGCGTCGAAGGCTCATACAGCTCCCAAGCGGCTCGCGTCCGCACTGGGGGGTACTCATTAGACAATTGCGGGGTACAATAGAAAGATGCACTTACGCGAGTTGAGGTCGAAAGCCCACAAATCGTTGAAGAACTCGCCATCAATCTGGCCACCGAATACAAAGAATTTTGAGCCAACCATTGTGACAGCATGCCCATATCGTCCTACAGGCCCTGGCCCTGTTGTTGACACCCGTGTCCATTCCCGAAGGGCTGTTGGGAGGTTAACTTTAGGCTGACTGAGAAGATAGGGTACGAACTGATGTTCAAGAGGTAGAGAGCATCATCGAGCGTTTCAAGGCCTTTCCGCGCCACCTGGCTGCCCTCCATTTTTGTATCGCCTCCCCATACAATTAGAACCTGGCTCACTAGGGCACAGGCATGCCCCACCCGGGGACTAGGGGGCTCGCCAGCCGTCTGCATTAAGGTAGCGCTGTTGTCTCTTGTCTGGATAAGGTACAGGTCGTTCCTGGGAGCTTCGCGGACCAGCCCTCCGAATAGATAGAGGTCGCCCCCCGGTGTGGGGTTGGCGGGGAGAGCATGACCATAGCGTGGGAATGGTGAGGGCGACGGTGAGGTTGGGGGGACGACGCCGGGCTTGTTGAGAACGCTTGGGGGTAGGAGGGTGAGGCGCCTGATAGACCAGGGGTAGCCAGGTCGCTCGCGGGGCTGGGCAGGTGCAGTCGGCTGTGATGCGGCGTTTTGGGGGGGCCCTGTCGGCGGTTGACCTTGCTGGGGGCTAACTGTGCGCTGTGACTGGGGGAACTGCTGCTGCTGGACCGAGGGGCGCTGCTGGTGAGAGTAGGCTGCAGACATACTGGTTCGGGGTTACGGTTGAGAAGCAAGATGCATGATGACAAGGCAGCTCACCCGTCTCCGGCTGTATCTGACGTTACGCTGCCCTTGCTGGCAACCGCGTCCCCAAGGCTCTGTGGCGGAATACCCGACTTTGGTGCCGACAGCTGGGCGAGGGCCTGGCTGGGCGTCTGGGCCACGGTGACCTGGGAGGGCTGCTGGGGCTGGGGGGCCTGCTGTTGCTGCTGTTGGTGTTTCTTCCTGGAGAAGAAGGACATCCTCCTAGGGCCTGTGGTGGTGGTGCTCTCGGTGCTGCGGGACTTGCGTGACGAGGCGAAGAACGGAATCGTGGACGACGAGGTGGTGGACTTTGACAGGAATTGCGCGCATGCACTCTCTCACAACAACATTTGCCTTTATTTGTACGCTATTTTACAAGTTGCCCCAGCAACGATATATCATCCATTCCAGGTTATCATATTCGAGTCGTCGCCCGCCTCGACGTCGCTGTGGTCGCGCTTGCGATGCGCGAGCACCCGTTCGCGGCTCGGGAACAGGCGATTGCACGCCCCCAGCGCGCATATAAAGATCGGCGTCCTGCATAATTATGAGACCCAGCTCAACAATTAGCATAGTACATACTGTTCCGGCGAAGTGACCTTGCCCAGCTTTGCGGCGGCCTCGAGGGCTTCAGTATTACAGACCGCTGGACACCGTCAGTGAGAGCGAGAGCGGCGAGCAAGGAACGCACCGTCCTGGACTGCAGGCCCTGAAGGCAGGACAGAAGGAAGGCGCATTGATGTGTGATGCGTGACTGTGACGTCAGGTCGAAAATGGCTTGTTCGCGGCCATCCCTCACTGACCGCCTCGATGCCCTCCTCACCGACATGCCCCCTGCCGTACGTCGTCCAGTTCTGCGCTGGCTCTCCCCGACACCGTCCACAACGTCGAGCCCGCCGTCCCCAGCCCTCCACTCGCTGTCCGAAGCCATGACCGAGCCGCTCCGTCCGCCCCCAGCCCGCTTGGGGCCTCTGCACCTCCGCCATACCCAGCGTCGTCCACCGCCATTCCTCGACAATCTCACCCGCTCGACCCTCCCGACCTCCTCGTTATCTCCACCACTACCGGTGACTCCACCGACATCTTCCCATGTATCCTCTCCCGACGTCAGGCGGCCTCCGCCCATCGTGCTCAACCAGTCGTCCCTGACCCAAACCTCCCTCGACTCGCTGCGGTCCGTCCATAGGCGGACGAGTGTGCGCACAGCAACACGCTCAATCTCGTCCAACTCCTCCCAAAGCTCACCACTGAGCGTAGAAGAGTCGACATCCTCAACAGCATGGTCCTGGTGGTTCAACTCGGAATCGAACAACGACGCCCTCCTCTCCGACGAGGACAAGCCAGCAAATCCTGCTCAGAAACAAGAGCACATTGACCGCAAATGTACGCGCCCCACACTCTTCTAACACACTCACAGTCCCTTACACATACGCCGCCCCACAGACAAGTCGACGAAGAATCCTATCGTCTTCTGCCATGGACTCCTCGGATTCGACACAGTATCCATCGGACCCTCCATCGCTCCTCTGGAAGTCACCCACTGGCGCGGAATCAAGGAAGTCCTCGAGCAAAACGGAAACGAAGTCCTCATCACCCGCGTGCCCGCTACAAGCAGCCCCGTCGACCGCGCCAAGGTGCTCGAGAAGACCATATCCGAGGTCTACCCGGGACGGAAGGTGCACCTCATTGGTCACAGCATGGTATGTCTGCTTTCTCTCTTGGTAAAAACCAATACTAACATGGAATACAGGGCGGCCTCGACTGCAGATATCTTACAACGCACCTCACCCAGCGCACCTTCACCGTCCTCTCCGTAACCACCATCGCCACCCCGCACCGCGGGTCCTACTTCGCCGACCACTTCCTGCACGCCATCGTCGGCAAGTCGCGTCTGCCCCAACTCCTCTCCATGCTCGACCTGCTCCCAAACGGCGGCGGGTCCGGAGAAGCCTTCCAATGCCTCACCCTCGAAAGCATGAAAAAGTTCAACGAGGACACACCCAACGTCGAGGGTGTCAAGTACTTCAGTTGGGGCGCGACGTACGACCCGGGGCTTATTGATACCTGGAAGTATCCACACAGTGTGATCTTGGAGAAAGAAGGCCCGAACGACGGGCTGGTGAGCGTAGAGAGTGCAAAGTGGGGCACATACCTGGGCACACTGCAACATGTGAACCACCTCGATCTCGTCGGCTGGATCAACACGGCACGGTACAAGTGGGCTGAAATTATGGGCAAGGAGATTGAATTTAGACCGGCCACATTCTATCTGGGTATCGCAGACATGCTGGCCAAGGAGGTGGAGGGACAGAAGGAGAACGCTGCTGATGCAGAGAGGGTAGAAGGCGCTGATATTTCACGGCACGAGGCTGGGAATGTCCATCGGGAGGGGAGGAGGAGTCAGTCGCCCGAGCTTATACAATCGGACGAGGGCGCGGAGGGAAGCGAAACTCGTACCCCGAAGCAGGCCAGTCCTGTTGACAGTGGGACAGCAACGCCTATTCCGTATGCCCGAGACAACAAGACACCTCCCGATTCAGCACCCCAGGAAATAAAAGACGCTCATGCCCAGGGAAAGATGCTGAACAGCCTAGACAATGTTAACAAGGAGCAGGAGGGCGAGCATCTTCGGGTCCTAGATTCGCCATCGACTCACCGGCACCCCCACATGTCTTCCAACCCACCGTTGTAGCACTCGACCTTTCAGACAATCCCCTTCCTCTTTTGCATACAACTGCTGGCCATACCACAGTGCTCTCAGATATTTACCATACGCATGGGTGCTCTCGTTTCGCGAAAGAGCTGTAATACTATCAGTAACCGTCTTATGTATATACTAAACGCAACAACCACTGTCTAACCTTACGATAACAAACGATAATATCATTGGAGTTGAAGCTATACTGTTCAGATGGAATTGTGCGGTTTCTAGCGGTGCAATAACGGGGAAAGCTGGGTGTAACATGTCAGAAATGAACAGAGTGCGCACCAAGCACGTCTAAGATACGAATTGGGATAGCGAAAGGAGAACCACAGTAGTTAGAGTAGAAGAGTACTATAGATGCTATTAAGGAATGTCCGGTAGGGATTTGGCCGAATGTGATAGTTATAGCTGCATCGACATCGCAGCTTCCGCCTTCTGCTGTGCCTTCTTTTGCTTCACGAGTATCCTCCTCAGAGTAGTCACAGCGTCTGCCTTCTTGGGGTCCGAGTCCTGTTCAAACTGCGCGATAATCGTCGACACACTGTACATAATCGTCAGCTGAAGTTCCATTCCGAAGGCAGAACAATAGAAGCGGAACTCACGTCGTAGGACCTTCCTTCACAATAGGGCAGTCTTTCAAAAAGTGTCCACCCTTAGACCCACAAACAACACACTTCGATTCGACATTGGGCGCCGTAGCAGATGCAGTCCCATTCGAAGAAGCTGTGGCAACAGACCCCTGCGTCTCCCTCGAGCTCCCAGATGCCGGCAACGAAGTCAGCGGCGAGCTCCGGCTCAGCCCCGCAGACGGCACAACCATCGCCGCCCTTTGAGTGCCGCTCCCAGAAGCAGGGGTATTCACCACCACGCCGCCGCCGCCCGTTCTCGACGACGACGCCTGCGCATTCGCCGCCGTGGTGTAATCCCGGATGACCGTGTTCGCAATATGCTTTTCTTGGTACTTCAGCGGCTGCGTAGACGTCGGGGCCGGCATCTGCTTGCGCGACTGTTGCTTCTCCTTGTAATGCGCAGCGACGATCTCCATAGTTTCCTTCGGCTTCTTCGTCGGAGGCACGTTCGTCGTCTTCGCAATCGGGTGCAGAGGCTGGCCCTGGATAAGAGACAGCGCCCCGCGGACGTTAAGTATCTCGTCGATAGCGCGGATAGCGGCGTTCCTCTCCTCCCACGGCTCGTCGTCGGCGTGCATGATGAGCATGAGCCTGTACTCAGCCAAGTTGTTCGAATTGTCCGTCATGAGGCATTGCTTGACACCGTGGTTGCTTCCGCACAGGCCACAGTTGAGCGTAGGCCCCGCCTGGGGCACAATTCGAACATTGACGCCGTTCGACGTCGTGGTCACGCCCGTTCCTGCGTTGCTCGCAAAGTCGGCCATTATTTCCAGCTTCGTGCGCTTCTTTCGTTTCTTCTTCTTCTCCCCCGAGTCAATGTCCATTTTGAAGTCGTCGTCCTCCGGTTCGCCTTCCGAGGACGGCCCTGAGCCTCCTTCATTCTCAGACGCCTCAGGGGACTTGTAATTCGACGCGTCAGACCCAGACCGTCCTCGCTGCTTCCCAGTGGAAGGGGCATCAAACGACCCGCCGATCACCATCTTGGACTTGGCGACGTCTGCGGCCTTCCTCCTTGCACCCCTACCTGAAACTGCGATCTCTTCCTGGCGCTCCTTCTCTCGCTCCTCGTTGATTTTGACTAGAGTTTGCGCCCAGGAATCAACTTGGTCCTCGTCTGCGACTTCTTCGAGCTGATCCTTGTCCGCTGACCAGACCTTTGCGAAGGAGAAGGCTGCGCCCTCCTTTGGCACGTCAGACCCATCTCCCTCCTTCTCGGTCTTCTCAATGAGTTGGTCGATATCGCTTTCAGAGTCTGCAGCAAATGTAAGTGTGGGTTTTCAGAGAAGGATAGCTTTGTACTAACATTGGATGTCCTTCGAGGCTTCATCGGAATCGAACAACGCTTGTGCGCCGTAAGTAAGGATAGACTCGACGTTCTCGCCAGGGCTGTCCTCGTCATCGTCCATCTTCTGCACGATCAGATGGTCCAAAACGAGCTTCTTCTTTCCGATTTGCATGATACGCTCTGTTCCAGCGTGTTAAAATGCATGACACAAAGATGAAAGACGAAAGCGAACCTTCCGCAGAGTCCTTGACCATCAGCTTGAAGACTAAACAGGTTTTCTTCTGGCCATAACGATATGCTCGGGCAATAGCCTGTGTTTGATTAGTCGATCGAACTGTCGCCTCGGGGCGGAGGCGAGCGTACCTGAAGATCTTGATGAGGGTTAAAGTCGGGATCGAAGATGACGACGGTATCGGCGGTCTACAAAAGATGTCAATATCCATGTTTCAATCTCCTGATCATTGGCTTACAAAGAGGTTAATTCCGACGCCCTAGTCTTTGTGTTAGCATGGACAGCGTATACGTTGACAATGATACTCACCCCAGCACGAGTCGTCAGAAGGAATATAAAGTACTCAGAGTTCGGCTTGTTGTATTCATCCATACTCTTCTGACGGTCGGTTCCTTTCGTGTTACCATCCTACCAAGGGTATTGAGTAATTGATTCCTTTGTAGCAATATACTTCAGAACATACCAGACGGAGGAACTTGTAGCCTTCTCCTTTTAAGAAGTCTTCAATGACATCCAAAGCAAGGACAAACTAATCGGGAGGAGTCACTTCGAACACTTTCAGCCACAAGGGTAATTCTACATACCTGACTGAACAGCAATACTCGATGACCGCGCTCCTTCAGCTTAGGTAACAAGGTCTTCAGGAACCGGAGCTTAGCGCTGGCGTCAATGAGTTTGTGATGCGTTTCTTGGGCGGAGAGACCACGGGGTTCGATATCCTCAGAGTGAAGGTACGGGTGTTGAAGGCACTTCCGCAGGTGCATCAAAACGTTGCTGAGCTTCCCCTTTGAGCCATTGCGCGTCGGTTGGGTCAACCCCTTGAGCAAGTCAAGATTGTGGCCTAAGGTCAACCATCAGTACGACACAGTGTGCGCAGTAAACATTCGAGACGCACTCAGAATGGATCGATAGACTTGACGTTGCAGTGGCGCCATCGTAACTGGGATGATGACCTCGTTCTTGGGAGGGAGGTCCAGGACTTCGCTCTTGATGCGACGCAAGAAATACGGCCTGAGCCGAGAGTGAAGCTGCTTGATCATGTCTTCGTTAAGATTCTCTTGCGTGTGCTCTCGCTCCAAGCCCTCCAAGTCATTCCACTCCTTCGGGTCGAGGAAGTTCATCAAATTGAATAATTCTCGCATGTTGTTGTTCAACGGAGTCTAGTCAAAGTTAGTCCCTTTGCTCGCAGAGACTATGGGTAAGGGCTCACCCCAGTCATAATGACACGGTGGATGCTATTGAGCTCGTTGAGTTTCCTGAACAAGAGACTGCTGTCACTTTTCACTATGGGAGGCGTGAGCGAACCTGGATCACGATTATTGTACCGTTCCACTTACGTCTCTGTCCTTCATCAATGACCAGCGCCTAAGTGAATGTCAAGATATCGACCAATCCATCTGGTGATACAAAGGGTAACGACTTACCTCCCAACGTGGTTGCTTTTTGAAGATCGTTCCAAAGTCTTTGGGGTTGATGGCAGCTTCATAGGTCGTGATGAGAACATGGAACTTGGCTTTGGTGTGCTGTTTGCTGGGCGCATCGCGATGAAACAGTTCGAACTGCTTGATGATGTCGCGAGCCTTCTTTTCGCCGTAGAAAGGGACGACGCGAAGTTCAGGTGCCCACCGCTCAAACTCTCGTACCCAGTTCGTGATCGTGGAATTCGGTACAACGACAAGAGCAGGGAAAGCTTTCCATTCAGTCGCAATTGTGCCGAGGAAGGTCGACATTTGTACAGTTTTTCCCTACCAGTCCTTTGTCAGGAGTGTGCCTAAATGTCCAAAGAAATCACTCACGAGGCCCATGTCATCTGCCAGAATACATGGCTGATGATTCCACCAATTGTTGCACAACCAGTTGAAACCGTCTACTTGGAACGGCATCAGCTTCAAACTTGGGTCTTGACCGAGTTTTAGTCCTGCAGGATCCTTGAGGGCATACTTCCGACGGAAGTCGTCCGGTCGTCTGTTCTCGAAAGCATCCACGTATTTCTTGTCGGGGATTGGAACCATAACATCGCGAGCCCGAAGGTAACGTTTGAATGCGGTCACGTAGGCGCTATAGCCCGGCTCTCCACGGCGAGGAGGCGAGTCCCACGATGCTAGAGAGAAAGTTGGTAACGGTAGATCTTTAAGAGGAAAAACCCTTACCTTCGTCGTAGCCAAGGTCACCCCACTTCGCGAAGATCCAAACCACTTTGTCAATGTCCCCCTCGCTCAACCTCGACTTTTCACGCCGTTCCCAATCTTCAGGCCTCATGGTTAAGTCTTGGTCAGGCTCTTCCCCGTGCTCAAATGTATGCCCGAGTTCTTCGGGCAAATCGTCGTCCTCCATGTCCTCATCATCATCGGACTCGATCCTCTTTTGAGGTTTCTTCCCTTTGCCCTTCTTCTTGGAGGCCTTGGTCCATATCAGTACTTCCAGAACACGGTCAACGGTCTGCCATGACGGTGCGATGCGCTTTTCGGCGTCAGGTAGGGCATCGAGAGGTCCAAACGAGGTGGTGGGCTTTGAAGAAAGTGACCTAGATTTCTCCGCGCCTATTTCGAATGGGGAATCGGACGCGGCGTTGCCATCACCCTCGCTTATCTCCTTCAGCAACTCGACCTTAGTACCGTCCGCCAGGAAGTTCTTCAGCTTGCCAGGATTAGTCGACACCAACCACATATGAGGTACCCATGACAAGCGGCGGTAACTGCGATCAGCCCACTTGACAAGGTATTCTCGAGGTAGTTGGTCTTTGTAATGGGGAGCGGATTTGAGCGATTCCTGCGCATTCGCTGGGTATGGCCGCCAGGCAATGATCTTGTCGAGGGGGTACTGAAATGATGCACAGTCGGCACACAGCCAGCTATTCTTGTACTGATAGTGCATGGCAATCTTGCTGAGGTTGGCGTCCTCAGGGAGAGCTGGTGGGACTGGCAGATGACCATAGTGTGCCAACCGTTTACAGGTCAAGCAGCGGAAATGTAGTTCGCGAGCCATCATCAGGTCGGCTTGAGCGGTGTTTGAAGGCTCTCCCATCTCGACATCCCCATCTGCGTCTAAGGGTTTCTGGAGGTCGGTGGCAGGGGATATCTCGTCCATACAACCCATGCATACGCCACCCTTGGTACAAGATGCTACATTACTTCGTGTCAATGAAATATTAACGAGAAGGGCAAAACAAGGCGTACCGCAGATGAATTCAGTCGTTTCCTCGGCCTCGAGGAACTTTCGCCGCTTCAAGTCTGCTGGATCGTTGCCTCGAGATTCGTGGTCTTCCCTCTCCTTAGCCCGTGCGGCTTTCAGTATTTCATCTCGCTGGGTCCCAGGCATGCAGCTCCAATGACAAGAAACAGGGCATCTGAGGCTATTAAAGAAGTCATGTCAATGAGAGGTCGATGTACACCGGGATTTAAGGACACGCACCATCGCACCCAACCACCCAAGTCCTTATAGCGGTCCTCGTCATCGGAGTAGTCGAATTCATCTTCAGAACCACGCTTCCTCTTCTTTCCCTTCTTCTTCTTCATGGTTTGCAAGAGCTCATGAGCCGGGACCAGATGGCACTTTTCACATATCGCTCGATGAGCACGCAGAGCTGCGTTCTTAGGGTCGTCCGGATAGTCGTCGTAAGAAATTGCCTCAATCGAGCGAACATTGCCATAGGAAGGCGGCGAAAACTTTGGCTGCTTCATGCGCTTCGGTTTTGCAGCTGGCACTCTCCGGCTTAAGGCAAAGTCGCTATCATCGTCCCCTTCCTCGTCGTCCGAATCTGCATATTCAGAGCCTACAGTAACCTTGACCGCCCTGCCCCTGGTAAGCCTCCTTGCAGGGCCGGCGGAGGCGCCCCGTTCAGATCCAGACTCATCGAGGGGGATTATGCGCTGCGACCTTGACTTGCGAGGACTGAAGGGAAGTTTAGACTGTCGGGTAACGCGCTTCGGCGCACTGGTTTCGGCATATCCGTCACTATCCTCCCCCTCATCGTTGTCTTCTTCCTCGTCTTGTGACGCAGGTGCAAAGTCCATCCCGTCCGATGACGGCGCACCGCGACTGGATGAGCCAGCTTTCGTTTTGTAGCGGTCCTGTGAGATGTTGATCTTCATCTTGACGCGAGAAAGGGGGTGAATGTATGAAGCAGAGGGGTCAAAGTTGGCATGTTTGAAATTGCGAGAGCGTTTGGCTTTGTCTGAAAGGCGTGTTAGGCGCAAGAATGGGCGTCAGAAGCTTCCTTACGCACTGAATGCTTCAACGAGGTCGCCATGCTTCTCCAAAAACTTCTCTGCGAGAAACTAGAGGAGAATAACGCGTGAATGTGTTAACAAAAACTGCCCCCCTCGTCAAAGACTATGCTGACGCGCACCTTATGTGCGATGCCATCTCGCCACCTTGCGAAATAGTACAGGTTGCCCCCATCCCGGTATTCCCCAATGACTTCGTCGACCTTTTCATCCGACTCGAAACTCAGCATTACTTCAGCAAAAGGGCGATACTGCTTCTTTCTCGATTCTGGGAGAGGAGTGAGTTCAATATAGCAGTTGTTCCTGGTCTGTTGGAGGGCTGAGTTGGTACGCGCTGTGGCGCGCAAATTTGGCGAGCTGCTTACAGCGAGGGTAGAATGTCTGGGAGAATCCGCAAGGGAGGATAATGGGCTTTCTTCAGATGACGGGGGTATCGTCTCATCCATGGCCTGGTGGAAGTAATAAAGAGGAAAAAACCCATTTCCCGAAACACGCTGTCGCGTCCATAAATTACCACGTGGGAACATCGACTGGCAGTGCTCCTAATTGCTTTTCCTTTTCCTTTGAGCTTGCTTTGATTATTGGGACGACGAATATAAGCAAATTGACCTCCACGAGCTCCACGTCTAGGTTGAATATGTAACCACGCTAATTTGCATCTATGTAGGGAGGGTACATGTTCGCGGAATGACGGGAGCGGGAGCGTAATCGCTTTGTCGGCATCGGAGCCATATTGAACACTGCTCGGCAAGCTGGTCTCCGTGGTCTGGGGACATGAGGGGTAAGTCATCGAGTCCCCCAAAGAAAGTACTTGATACAAACTAATGCAGAAGGCGTGAGGCGTGCCATGGGTATCGTGAACAATGCTGACAGACTCTTTGTGGGGATGGAGGGCTGTTAAAATGTCGCCTTTCTCTTCGCCGACCCAATCGTCCTTCTCGGCGTAGTAGAAGCAAAGTTTATCCTTGCAGTCTTCGAGGAGGGCCAGATCCAGATCTGCAATTGTCTTCATTTCGTCACTAGCCATGCTGAGCGTTGCCTCGATAGCGAGAGGCGAACAAATGAGACCTTGAAGGACTAGTAGTTGGGAGGTAGGCCAATCTGAAAACAGGAAAGACAGAAAGGCTACAGGTATAAGGCGCGCTGCATAACCAAGCGACGATATTATACGTCGAGGGAGGGGCTTGAAGATGGCCTAAGAATACATGAACGGACCTGGTCATGAAATAAGACGAATCGACGCTTCGTACCGAGAGCCTTCTACCATTCGGGGTATTGCCAATATTGGAGATGGTAGGAAAGAGGAGGAATGCGTTTGACACAGCATCTTTGCGTGCTTTCAGAACCTATGAGAAGGAAAGTGGTAAGCAACACATCACAAGCTCAGGTTCGTATCAACCTCACTTGGGAGGCGATCCACGCCCCAACACTATGACCTATCAACACAAATTTGGTGTTACTACCAAACTCTGCCTGTATTGCGTCGAATGCTTCTATGGCACTTTGCACCTGTGCAGTTAAGCTATGGTTCGGCACATTCAACTCGAGATTGGGAAGCGGTATATGGTTGAGGTGTCCGTGTGCTAGGATCGCAAGCCGCGAGGTGTGGTCCCTCTCTTGTAGCCCGGAGAGAAACGGAATATAGAACTCGACAAGCCCCGGGTTTCCTGACCGTTGAAATCTCTTCAGTGTGCGCGTCTTGTTAAAGTAGAAAGCGACCGACCAGGGATGAAGAGAATCACAGTGTCAGGAGGCTGTGACGCGTCTTTCTGGGGCCACCATAGACAGTGAGCAGGCCCTAGAGGTTTCTTGTGCTGGAATATGGCTTGATGTGCAACACAGACTTCATGCTTCGGATTCAATATGAGCGGGGAGAGGAAAGAAGGCAGCATAGGGGCTGTAGCCAAAAAGGAAATCGCGAGGTATGATGCCTGTGCGGGATCTGTTGTCCTGAACACGGCCTCGCTCTACATGCTTCGCTACGACCATTAGTCTCGCTGCCCCGATATCTTCCATGTCAAGAAATTCACCTTTCCCTAATCGTCGGAGAGCTCCCTCAGCAGCTAGTAACGATGTCTACAACTCTCAGCCGACCTCAGCCCCGGGAACATCTAACATACGCCCTCTTGTTCCCCGGAGTCCTTCACGACCAACGACACCAACTAGCTCTACCTATAGATCGGGCTCACCACAGTACTCTGCCCCAAATACCGCACCGATAGGCCCTCTCCGTCCGCAACGATCGGAACTGCGAGCACGAGCTTCGGAATATTCAAACAGTGAGCGTGGATCGGTGGCTTCGAACGACCCATATTATCGGGACAGTTATGAGGGCTCTCGCCCAGATCCTCGCGCATATCCAACAAGCAACCCCAATACACCACATTCCCGCACGCGAACTCCTCGAGCAGTAAATGGAGCCTACCCTTCCGACGGTGGTGAAATAAACACACCAACCTCTCTTGGGACAGTGCTGTCTGCCTTCAAATCTGCTGGGTCGAGGAAGAACACCGTGGAGTCTGAAGACGCAGAGTACTGGCGAGAAAGGGATAGGGAGATTGAAGCGGAAAAGGCGCGACAGCAGCGCATTCGCGAGAGAGCCCCGGGCATCAGACCTGCGCGAGGCAACACAAGAGCAGGAGAGATAGATGGTGATTCACATTCCATTCAGCAAACGATGTACTATCTAATACCTGCGCAGCTGTTTTGGACCAGGTGAAGGATGGATGGGAGTTTGTCATTGACGCTGATGTGAGTATCCCAAAGTCTGCACGAGTTAGTGCTGAGTGCCCTGTCTTCCAGTTCAGCAATGTCGAGTTGGCTCTCCAACTACTCGACCAATCCTCTTTAGGGAAAGATATGGACTCCTTCAGGAACACCAAGCAAATGTTGTCGAGGGCCCTTAAAGGATCGGTTGACAGTAAGTTCTAATTGCTTTGAAGCTCAGCATGGTTCCCATCTTGTTGCAGAGCATTACCAGGCTTTCGCCGCTTCCTTACCTCATCATGCATCCTTGCTGAATCACCTGGGAGACACCCAAGACCAAATTTCTACGGCCCGAGCCTCTTTACAGGAAACGAAGGAGTCCCTTGGTAGCAAGCGAAGTGACCTCGTTCAGCTATGGAATAGAGGGCAGACTCTAGAAGAGATGATACGTATCTTGGATCAAATGTGTGTACCAATACGCTACAATCTCGCTTTCAGCCTGACAGATTCGCAGCGAGCATCTGAAAACCGTGCCCGATCTACTGGAAACTCTGATGTCAGAAAAGAGGCTATTGCAAGCCGCCGTACTTCTCGTCAAGAGCTTGAAAATGATCAACAATCCAGACATGCAAGAAATTGGTGCAGTCTCCGACCTTCGAAGCTACCTTGTTGGACAAGAAGCTGTTTGTTAACTTTCTAAATTGCACAAAACGCGCACAACTCACCATTGCGTAACAGGCATTGCGCGACATCCTGATTGACGAGCTGCAGAGTCACCTCTACCTGAAGTCCTTTTGGTGTGAATCTCGATGGGCATCATATGTTCCGAATCAGCAGACTCGTGAGTCCTAATTTCTCAAAATGTGCTCTTAAGATAATGAACCCAGCTCGGACAGTTCCTAAATGTGATTATGATGACGAAGATACAACTGGAAATGAGCCTCCAGTCTCCCCAACCTCACCATCTTACCGACCCACTCGCCTCACGCGATATCTGAACGGCTTAGCCCTCCGCCCTAATGAACCACCCATGGATATCAGTGACGCTGGAACTAAACAAAGTCGACGAACATCAATGATTGGACTGCACACAAGCTTCACGGGAAATCCCAGCAGCCTACAGACAAATGGAAATCCAGAAAGTGACTCCTTTGCTTACATGGAAACCCTTCTTGAATCTTTGGCGGTTCTCGGTAAACTTGGCAGCGCGCTCGATAGTATTTCTCAACGACTACCTGGAGAGATCCACAACCTAGTGGAGACTACGCTCGACGAAGTGGAAGAAAGAGCCGAATACGGGCGCCGCCGCTCTTTGCTCTCCGTCAATGGAGGCCTGGGACGCTCGGACGGTGTCTACATCTTCGCTCTCGAAGGAACTCATTCGGATGGAAAGGGTAGAGTGTCTGCCTCGTTATTGCGCCTGGCGGCACTTGAGTCATCGTCTAAACGTGTGGATCATGAAATTTTGAAGGATCTCTTTTGGACCTTGTATTCAAAGTTCGATGCTGTTGGTCAAGGGCTGCGAGTTGTATCAGAAGTTGCCAACCGCATTGGATCGGTGAGCCCCTATGTTTACTTTCGATGTTCTGTTCTCAGCCTCAGCATTCCAGCGGCGTGATTATAAAGACTCGTCCGAAACCAAGCCTGGTACCCTCTTCCCTCTGACTGAAGTTTGGCAGCCAATCCAAGCAGAAGTACGTGGCCCCTCGATTCTGCCTGTTTTTCCCTCCAATAAATCTGACGCATGTTGTCTAGGTTCGAAAGCTTATCTCTGACTACCTGACAGACGAACAGCAGGGCTCTGCTGCGAGTCGCAATCCTATTTCGTCAATTAATGAAATACTGCGGGAAGGAAAGTTCCTCAGGGACAGAGTAAAGGTACACAGTCTGCCACTCTACTGAACTGGCCTCTCACCTTCGTATCAGCCCGTTTTCCGCTTCTCAGATACCGATTCGAAGTCGACGAACAAAGCTCTTCGATCGCATGAAGAGGGGTTAACGAAGGTTTTGAAGGATACCATGCCTGGCCTTGCGCCTGCTGGTGCAGGCGACTCCTCACAAACCATTGTCGCTTCCAACGATGATCACCTGGGGTCCGATCAGCACCATCGACTGCTGATCCGCCCAGACGCATTCCATGTCACAATATTGTTCCAGCCCACACTGAGTTTCCTTGAACGCATGACAGATACGTTGCCTGCGGGTGTTGAATCCGTACGGACGTCCTCGGCCGTCCTTGATGATGTCGTCTTGAAGGTGTATCTCCCCCAACTCGAGGAGAAGGTACTCGATCTGTTCCACGAAGCTGTCTCAGGTAATTTCAAGTATCATATCCGGCGAGAAGATGTCTAACGTTTCCGCCCTTTTCGTCAGGCCCTGACGCCTTCCAACCTGACCCCGAATCCCTGAAGCTCTGCTCTGAACCTCTGATAAAGGCAACTATCCCCCTGATGTCCCTGGCCAGCTGATAGCTGACATTGAATAGGCTGCTACGCAACTTATGGCACTGATCAACTCGCTATGTGCGATGTTGGAGACCAGTCCATTCCACAGAGAGAACTATTCTCGTCTAATTCTAGGGGTCGTCATCCAATTCTATCAGCGGTGCAGTGATCGATTCCAAACGCTTACCTCGACCTCTCCTCCGGGAAGTTTGGAGTCCCAAATCGCTCTTGCTGCACAATGGGCACAGAAGGCGGATCTGCAACCTCCTTTGACAGAACTGAGGAATCTTTCTGTATGTTCATTCACAACATGGTTGCCCATTGACTAACATGTACCACCCTAGGAATGTGACACTGCTAAGGGAAAGCAGTTGTGTCGCCAAGAAACGAACATCGAATTAGAGTATCTTCGACAACAGAACATCCAGAGGGAAGACCTCATCGCATCAAATAGAAATCTCTCGGCTTTGGCAAGCTTGTATCGAAGCATGGTGAGGCTCACATTCCATAAGCGCGCAATCCATCTAACTGTGACTCTAGGCATGGTTTTCTTCTGAGCTCAATGCCATCAAGTCCGTGCCAGAGAATTTTGGGGTACCAACGTCTCCGAACGGGCTCACATCTCCTGGACTTGAACCTACGACAGCTATCACTGCAGTAACGCCTTACCTACCACCTCTCCCCAAGGACCCCTCTGGACAGCTAAAGCTACCACTTTCACGAGAAATGGCGATGCGGTTCCAAGCCCTCATCCGGACGTACGATCAACTTTCGAGTCTTATTTTGGATACGCTTCGCATCGACATTCGCTGTCGTGCGATGTATTATCTAGACGCGTCGATGAGACATGTGAGCACTTATGTAGGGTATGCCGCCGCTGATATACTGACGGGGAGTGCAGGGCAACTACAACGCTTCGTATGAGGCCGCGGAACCGGACTCCCACATTGTTGACTTGAACACAGAGCTTGTTCAATGCGACGAGCTCACGACCGTGCATCTACCCCAGAAAGTCAGGCGCTACGTCTTCGCAGGTCTAGGCAAGCTGATGCAGCATATGACAATTTACAATGCTCGACACCTCCGATTCCCAAATGAATTTGGAATGAAGAAGGTCTTGCGCAACATTCAAGCATTGCAGCAAAGTTTACGGACCCTAAATATGGACGAGAAAGAAACCGAGTTCGAACGGGCAAAGCGCTATTATGCCATGTTCAATCTTTCACCTAGAGTAGGCTGCCTTGTTGTGTCCGGTCTTTGGGGGTCACTGACATCTTGGCCATAGGAAATGCTGGATGGAATAAAACAACGCCAGGCGTTCGGATTCGATGAATATCAGACAATGCTCAACCTCCAGTGCGCGTATTTCCCTGGGGATGGATCCACAAGTGCCACGAAGCCCCCAGATCGGAATTACAACCACTATGTTATCGAGTTGCACAGTCTCGAGCTTGAGGACGCTGAATCGGCATAGCATACCACATCATTGATATCCTATAATCTACGTGTACACGTCAGGCACTGGTTGCGCCCTGTATTACCCGTTCTTCTTAGCCTTGTATATTTTACCCTCCATACCGCCTAAAAGCCAGGCTAGATTTGTGTCGTCAATCTCTCGTACGGTCACGTCGCTGGCAGGAGTACGCCCGAAAGAATATTCGGATAGCTGGACTGAGTAGGTGCCTTCGCTATGCTGTTTCGTGGCAGGAGTTGGACTGCGATACGTCATGATTGGGAGCTTGGCGAGGAGGTCGCGGTATCGCCTTCGAACCCATCGTGAGGGATGTCGTGTGCTGGCCGGTAAAATTGACGCCGTTGCCACGACGGTAGCCTCCTTTGCCTTCCTCTCTTTCCGTGTCAGTGGGGCAAGAGCTGCTCTACCCACCAGGGTTTCGATCTCAGATACCAAGCCTAAGTCTTGCATGGGTAGTGCATCCGCATGGTACGGCCGTTGCCCTACTTCAGTGGACTCCCCATTTCCTGTCCTGGAAGCATCCATTGTGGTGCTCATGGATATCTCCAAGGGTGGAAGGACTTTCTTGATCTCCTGTTTGAAGAACCTCTTCTGCTTGTTGTATTCTCTACGCTTGCTGAATGGGCCAAAGATATGGGCATCATCGGAGAATGGGTCCGCACGCGCTGGGAGTAATTTCGCTTTTGTCCAGGCATCTTTCTTGAGTGGTCGCGTCGCCATTCCATGCGAGGTCGTTAGCAGAGACTGAAGGGGTTTCGGGTATAATGGAGGGCGTGAGCGGGGCTTGGAAGGTATGATTGGGGGTGGTAGTGGTGCATTTGGGTCGGTTAAGAGGGGCTTCGGTCATCCGCGTCAGACAATAGTGTTCAAGACGAGAATATGGCGACCGTAGCCGCGCGCGCACCTTGAGCAGCTCCCACTTGAACGCGCCTGTTCTTCCAAACGCCGCTCCAAGTAGATTTTGGAAAACCTTCACATTTCCTGAGTTTGCTTCCTGCAGCCTCCGCAGGCCCTGTACATATCAAGCAAGGCATATGTGTGACTGTGTGGCATGGAGGGTGCAATAATACTTGGGTACCTGGCTGGCCCGTTGAAATCGCGTTGGCAAATGCCGAGCACCAGAGGGTCGTAGCATGCTTCTGACATCGCTCCGAGTCTTCACCCTATAAAACTGCCTGCTATTTGTCAGACATTGCACTGAGGAAACGCGCTAAACGGCCACAAACTGCAAATAGATGTGCGGTAGCTTCCGAATTTCTCTCAGGTGTGCACGGTAAAGCGAGAAAACTTGAGAGATAGTCGGTATAGGTCTCATCGTATTTCGCTTTTCTGAAGTTGGCTACTGGGAGTGGGAGGGCAGCATTCTGTTGTATTCGAACTTTAATCGAAGCCAGCAGGCGCTCCCTTGGACTCGCGGGCAATCAATCAGCCAGTGCGGATTCTTCCCACGTTATGGGCCGGGTGTACCTTTGGCCCTGTCCATGTCTGGGTCATACAGTTCAGTGGGAGCGCGGCATAAAGGGAGACTGGAGTACTACATGTTGCGATTTCATTCACAGACACTAACAGTTCAACGGCTTGAAGACAAAGGATCAACGGTACCATCGGTTGATTCGGTCCAGATGGCACCAAACCATGACGCATCAGAGACTGGGCGCTTAATCATTCCATTTCCATGATATCCAGCCATCCGAGCTATCCGAGGATGACCAGGGAGGAATATTACAAACAGGGCAACATGTACATGCTTGCTATAGTATAATAATGTTATGCCGCTGGGAAAGGTACGGTAAATATAAGGGGAATAGAACGACATCTACTATACTGGCTTTACAGTGACGAAGGGTCAGTCGAGATGGGCGAGATAGAGGCTAAAATATACACAGTTCTGAAACAAGACGAAGATAAATTAACTGTCGAACAGTTGTGCGAGTTCCTCCATGCGGCGATTCAAGATATCGGCTTTCGTATGGGTTTGGCCGAGCGTCATGTTGGCGAGCTCAGTTTTCCTCTTCTGAACCTCAAGGAGACGGGCCTCGATACTGTTCTGGATGATGAGTTTCACGGTCGTGACTGGGCGAGTTTGTCCAAGCCGGTGCTATACCTAATGTCAGTTCAAAGCAAGATGGTAAAGTGCATTACAACTCACGATGCGATCAACAGCTTGGTTCTCTACAGCGGGGTTCCTGATAGAAAAGGCCTCAGCAAAGGAGAGATTGAAATATCGATATAAGTTTACCAGTATGGATCCATCAAATAGACTCGTTGAGCGGCGGTGAGATTCAGCCCGACCCCGCCTGCCTTCAAGCTAACAAGTAGAACCTCGCAACCGGGATCATGTTTCAACGCATCCATTGCCCTGGTCCGCTCGTCTCGTCGCATGGTCCCGTCCAGCCTGTCATATCGAATGCCAGACAACTCCAGGGCATCTTCGATCCTACAAAATTTAGTGTGAGACATGAAATATGGTTTGTAGATAGTCCAGCGTACTTGTCGAGCATAGAGGTCCATTGAGAGCTACATTCCAAGTGTTAGCGCTCGTCAACCACGAAAAAGGCCACAAACAAGGCGACTTACAAAACGACAGTCTTAACTATCGCATCGTCCGAGTTATGTTGGCCTTGGCCATCCAAGAATTGAATTTCCGCGTCGTAATTGGCGGAGTAAGGATTCATTCTTGAAAATGGCAGCAAATCTGCGATCAAGTATTTGATCTTGGTGGAGGCACAATAGTTATCCGGGGCTGACCCCTTCTGCCTCTTCTCGCGCTTCTGCGGCCTCTTCTTTTGCTCTGGACAATCGGTGGGCTTGACTTCGATAGCGTCCGTCGGAGTAAGCCCGGTCTGGCAGACGGAGCAGCAGCGTCCGGCGTCCGCAGCAGCCATGGGCCAGTTAGGGTATACCGAGTTGCGGAAGCACTCGAGACAAAAGAGATGCTGACATTTCGTGAGCACAACCCTAGGACCAGCCGGGCTGGACGCGCGAGTTGGTCCCCGAGATGCAGTGTTCGAAGGCGCAGCCTTCGGTTTCCGACCACGCTTAGACGGCCCAGCAGGTGTATCAGTATCTGCGCAGTCCGAAGTGGGATCCACTGCGGGACAGAGTTCACCACAACACTCGACACATTGCGTAGTCGAAGCCTCCTTGAGGATAGCGAAAACTGCGCTTGCACGAGCCGGGGTGAATCCGTCCTTCATGATGGCCGAAACGATGTCTTCATACGTGCCAAGCGCGTCCGGGCCACTTCCCGCGCCTGTCTTTCCTTGAACCAATTCGAAATGGTCGCAGATTTGTCGAAGACGAAGAATCTTCTGTAGGATTCCAACGTAATTCTTCATGATCTCGTTTTTCTTGGAAAGATCAGTGAATTCGGCCTTCGATTCGGTAAAGAATTGGTCGTAGATGCCTTGCTCGTGCTCGTCGAATTTGAGATACCGAAGCTCGTCGCGTCGAGGAGGTAAGGAAAGAATTTTCTTTCCATCTGGTGTCCTCGACTCTTTGGTGCGGCGAAGGGTGATGCATTTCATGATCGACTGGAGGCGAGCGATGCCTAGAGCTTGACCAAACTTGCAAGGGCTCCCAATGTACTCAGTCCAAACATTTTTGTCGTTGAATGGGGCCAGCCTCAAGAACTTGATCAAAGCGAAGACATCATCCAGTTTGTTCTGCACTGGGGTACCCGTGAGGCAGAGTCTACGATCGGCAATCAAGTCGCAGGACGCGCGACTGCACACGGTCGCTGTTTCCTTGATAGAGCTTGAAAAGATTAGGACGCACAAAGGTTTCGAACAACTCCGTACTCACTGGGCCTCATCGAGCACAACTCTGAACCAATGGACGCTCTGGAGTGCACTGGGGACCTCGTTCACGCTTGCAGCGAGAGCAGAGCCTTTCTTCCGCTTTGTTCCCTTCTTCGGTTTCGCTAGTTTCGCGATAGAATTGCCGCTCTCGTCCACCTCTGCAAACCCGTCACTGCTAGCCCCATCTTCATCATCCTCGTCGGCGGCGGTCGTACTTCTGCTCTGTTTCGAGTACTCCGAAGCAAGAGTGGAAAACGTCGTGATCACGGCGTCAAAATCAGCGAGGAACGACGGATCGGGGCGCCGTGCATTGCCATGATAGATATATATCCTGAGCGGAGTGCCATTGCGAATGCGCGCCGGGGTCGAGGTCTCTGTTTCCTCCGGCTGAGGTGCAGCAGTGGGGGCAATGCAAACAGGCTGAGCAGGACAACTTCCGTTACCACCAAAAACGGTTACTTCGCCCCTCCAATGCTCGCGGAATTGATCTTCCCAATTCGCCACCGTCGACAATGGGCAGATAATGAGGGTCGCTCGACTCTTGACCTTGATTCGGCAAGCACGGACATAATCTGCTTCCACCTTCTCTTGATTCTTCGCTGCCTTTGCCTTGCCTTTGGCACCGGAGACCTGACTGGTGTCTGGCATTCCGTATACCGAGCCAGCAAAATGAGAAGGGTCGAGAGAGTCGACCTCTGGCGCTGGCGGTGGTGGCACTGGAGCAAGAGGTGAAGCAGCGAAGGCAATTGAAGCACGGAGCGTCGCAGCCACAAGTGAAACGCAAGTGATGGTTTTCCCAAGGCCCATCTAAGGAAAATGTGATCAGCGATAGGGCAACAGACGGGCCGCACATAGTCATGACATACATCGTCAGCCAAAATTGCGCCTTTAGTCTCTTTAGGTTCTTCAAACACCTCTTGCTGAGTAACAATGTGATACCAGGACACCTGCCGCGAAATGGGATGAACGCGCTGTTGCCAAAGGGAAGAAAATTTGCCATCAGCGCCAGGATTTTCTCGTTCCCTCTCTAGTAAGAAAGTCAAGGCTTTCTTCTGATGGGGATATAGCTTGGTCGCGACATCGGAGGCTGGGTAGACGATTAGCGGCTGGGACGATCAACATATAGCCAACATACTGGGTTCTGTTTCCGGGAGTTCGTCCCCATCTTTCAGGCTCTTGAAGAGTTCGTCGACTTGACTGCGTTGTACTTCGACGGCCTTCGCAGTACTCGGGGGCGTTGACCATCTCATATCTCTATGGTTAGCACTATTCGCATGCCCATTGGCCGGTGGGTTGTGGGGATTGAAGTAGGGGTAGTTATTGATAATATTGATGCTGAAGGTTGGTGAAGGATGGTCCAAGAGAAGCCCGCATGTCCGGAGGAAGTTTGCTACCACAGGTATGTTCCCTTTGGGGGTATATACGAGCATTTGCAGTGGCAAGATAGGGAGCTAACCAAAGTCAGTCAGTCGTCGATATCGAGGTTGTCAATGGACGTACATTTGGCCGTCCTCTGCGTATCTTGGCGTCTAATCGAATCAAGCCTTTTCCTAGCATTGGCCCAAGAGATGTCGCGACCTTTTGCTCGACGACTCCAAATTGCTCGCCTAAGAGAGGTTCGCCATTCGGGCCTCGTGAACTCGGCGTCTTAATATGGATCGTATCTGCTCCCCCGGGCTTGCTCGGACTGTGTTCATACTGCAATCGTACGGGAGCAAACTCGGAGTCGGGTCCATAGTCGCCACGAACAGCGATGTACGAGACTGGATAAAGGATTAATGCGGTAACTGTAAGTTGGCCTATGCAAACGGGCGTCTTCGGCGCAAGATCGGGAGGCAAGCTACCAGCTTGACGGAGATGCTGTTGTGGAGGCGGTGATGGGGAGGTAGTGAGATCAATGACCTGTCGTGACGAAGAGTTGGCCATTCCGAGTGGGCTGGGTGCTATAGGCTGAACAAATGGCGACGGTTGCATTGGAGGAGGGGGTGGTCTATGAAAGTATGATGGTTGGGGGCCTGCAAATGCGGGGCGGTATGACGCTGGAGTGTGTGCATTCTCTGGCGCAAAGACAGCCGGTGCATGGCCTGGTGGGCCAGGATAAGCGAATCCAGGGGCGGCTAATTTTGAAGGCCCGGCCTGGGCCATAGACGCGCTTGGGATGGCAAACTGCGAGGGGGCAAAGGGGCTACGAGAAGGAGAGTATGAAGGGCCATAGTCGATGCGTGGTCGCTTGGCGATTCTGAAAGAGTCGTGCTGGGCGCCTGAAGAGGTTGGGGTGTCGTCGGGGGGCACGTCGTCGTCGCCGGTCAGATCAATATGGTTGCCTTGGTCGATGAAGGCGGGCTGTTGGTGTATGGGATAGGAGGAAGAATGGTCTGGGGCAAGGGCGGCCATTACGGCGGCAGGAAGAGGGAGAGGACAACCTGGAGGACAGCGGATGTTAGGAATTAAATCGCCACAACTGGTCGGGCACTGCGATATTTGATAGCTTAGTCAGCCCATTCTTAGTCAAATATGATTCGTGATTACAGAAAAGCTAGCTAAGTCCATCCCATTGCGTAAAATGCCTGCCGTGCGGCTTCCTCCTTGGCGGTCTGTTTACTGCTTCCCTTGCCCTCTCCTTTAGGAATCCCATTCACTGCATCACTTTTGGGTTAGAAACAGTTTATTTTGGTTCGATAACCATAACGTACCGATACACCGCACTACCCATGTTCCAGCATGCGATGGCCCAGCGAATTGCGCGCTATACTCAACCAAGACCCGCCGCTGCGCAGCTGTTTGGTTAAACAGCGGCAGAAATGGCAAGCTTGGTTGAGCCGGCGCTAATGGGTTGGGCCGCGGCATGCCCATAGGAGGGGCTTGCAGGTGTGACGGGGGTCTCACGGGAGATGGTGGGGGTTGCGAGCCAAAGAATATCGGGTGCGGCGGCTGCGGTTGTGGGGGTATGGGCGGTGGGGACATCGACATCGGTTCAGCCTTCACTTTCTTCGAAGGGGGAGGGGTTTGTGTCCGAATGGGTGGAGGAGACATCTCGTTCACGACCATCGGTTCGCCATCCGGAAGCTCACCACCACCACTCAAATATTGCCCTATCAATGGTGCAATCCAGGCGTATACAGCGTCTGATCCTGAATCTACATAAAGGCCGCCGACGTAAGCGTGAAAGATGGCACGCGTTTCCTGTGAGGCTACCGTGAGTTCCATGAACGACACGCTACCCAAGACCACCACGTACCTGTGGGTTGTTTATGCTGAAGGTCGACCGAAGTCCGAGATCACATCGCAGCTTTCCTAGCAACTTGTAATGGGTAACCCAATCGTCAAATGACTCGTCCAAAAGGATCTCCTGCCGCTTCGCCTGCAAAAGCGAGTCAGTAGCATAGGATCGAACCAACTCGGGACCTAACTCACTGTTATTTCCTGCGCTGAAAGCATGGGGCGCTGTCTGAAGAGTGCATCGGTCACTGTGGCACTAAGTGTGAGCTCCCCGAGAAAGGTAAGCCTCTCGTTGTCAGAATAATCATTTGTATCCATCCGATCTGGCGAAGTCGGTCTAATAGATGGGTGGGTGAAGACTTGCAGCAGGATATCGATGCTATTTATCGAGGGCAGCTTCGGGGCCAGCGCAGGGTTAAATTTGAAACCATCTCGAGGTCGACCACGCTTTAGCTTTTGGTCCAGTTGGTGGTAAGCCGGCGGTGGTAAGTGTGAGGAACCCGCCTGGAGGACGAAATTCATGGTGAAGGTCGGAGCGCAAGGAGTGTTGCTGGACGCTGTGTGTGTTACATTCCAAAGCTGATCGCAGTCGCGCCAAGCTTCCGCAAAGTCAGGTCGCGGCAGGCTGAGACTGCAACTGCTCTTCAGAACTTTTAAAGTATTGTTTCTGCCTTTGAGGTATCTCTTATCATTGTTTTGTCTAGGGTGGTAGACATACGACCTCGCCAGGAGCTCTACTGGCTAATGAATTTTGGATTTGCTTCCGCCCCTATGATTCCGCCTCTCCACGTGACAGTTCTCGAGATGCTTCGACTCCGACAAGTGTTCGACCCGGACCGAATTCGAACTTGGATGGGGCCTGATAAATGTTCTTCAGCTTCGGTCTCTCACCACGACGAGATCCTCACAGCAATCGCTGATAATCCTTGCGTCTACCATGACTGGCCCTCTCGAAAAGCTATCAACCTCCAAGGTGTTCGAGGGAGAGTTGATCAAGTACAAGTTCAAGGTAAGCCCCTAACACAACGTCATCGCAATTAGCACTATACCTACAATGGCGTTATCTTTATCAGTCTGCGGTCCTGGGAGGGTTGGACGCCCAGTTCAACATCTTCGTCCCTTTGTTGAAGAACGGAGCTAAGGCTCCCCTACTTGTCTATCTCGCTGGTCTCACCTGTACGGAGGACAATGGGTAGGCAACCGTTTCACAGTCCCAATGCAATGGTCAATCCCGGTTCACACCGTTTGCATAGGGCTCAGAAGGGCGGCTTCTTTGGCACAGCTGCTTCCCAGGGAATTGCGATCCTTTTCCCAGATACATCTCCCAGGGGTGCCGGGGTTCCAGGTGAGGATGACGCCTGGGACTTTGGCACTGGCGCAGGGTTCTACTTGAACGCCACCAAACCGGAATATAGCAAGCACTACAACATGTACTCACATGTTACTACGGAACTTCCGGAAGTCCTTAAAGAGGCCAACCTACCCATTGTTTGTCATATACCGGTTTCCCTTCCTCCACATATTACTAAGGCGAAATCTTTCTACAGGATCTCAGCCGTCAATCCATTTTCGGCCACAGTATGGGAGGCCATGGTGCCCTTGTGCTGTATCTGTCTTCCCAGTCGAAGCAGTACAGGTCGGCCTCGGCATTCTCCCCCATTGCCAATCCCTCCAAGTGTCCATGGGGAGAAAAGGCGTTCAACGGCTATCTGCAAGGGGGTGTAGACGAGGGTGCAAAAGCCTACGATGCAACGGAACTGATATCTAAGGCCAAGGATCCTCTCCACATTCTCGTCGATTATGCAAGCGGCATTTCCTCACCGGTTAGTTAGATACCCGACTGACCATCCGTATTCAGGGAACCGGCGATAACTTTTACAAGCAAGGCCAACTCCTCCCAGAGAACTTCTTGAAGGCTGCTCGAACTTCCGGCTACAACGAAGTCCAGGTTCGCGTAAGAAGCCACGAGGACTACGACCACAGTTATTACTTCGTATGTGCTGGAAATGCTGCTTCTGCGACTCCTTTAACCTTAATCTTGTCAAAAATAGATTTCGACCTTTGCAGGTGATCATATCCATTGTGAGTGTTTGGGACCGTCTTTTCTTTTCTTTTTGTTTCTGACTGCGGTCTCCTACAGTCCACGCAAACTTCTTGAAGGCCTAAGAGTTCATACTTGAACAAATCAAATTGCTTTATAAACAAATGTAACAACGTCTATTCTTATGCTGGTGATAGTATCTTCTGTCGATAGACTGTCTTTAAGTCATCCAATTCGGACAGAATCCAACTGTGGTTCAAAGCGCCAGTTACGGTGGCCCGGTGGGTGTAATCGCGGACTAATAGAGCCTCGACAAGAGAGCGCGCTACCCTCGGACAACTCGGTTAGCCTGAAGTTTCTTTCCATTGACGGCGACAGCCTGCGCACCTTCCCTTAGACTGTTCCACGGATAGTACGGAAACTCTACATGTCCTTGCACAATCCTTGTCTTCAGGCGGGCTTGAGCCTCCATTTGCGAAGGTTTATGATAACTCTCCTCGCGCATGTCTTCCTCAAGCTGACTTCCATACTCAGACTCTTCCCAGTATGAGTCAGGAGTCCCGTTGTCGAATGGATGACACCCGCTGACATGCTAATTGGCATATGCTAGAACAGCTAATGGCGACTGGGACGCACCTCATCATGACATACAGGATGACTCCAGCGCTCCAGCAATCGGCTGGCATTCTGTATCAGTACAGAAAAAGGATGACTCAGTGTCTATTCCAATTTATCCGATGTACGGTGCTCACCCAACGTATCCCAGATGCTTGTTATCCAAAGCAAGGATCCCCTCCGGTGGCAGGTATGAAACTGTGCCGCACACATTCAATGTTTCTTGATACGAATTCGGTCTCGCAAGACCAAAGTCTGCGATGAGGACTCTCGGATACGGTCCTGGTGCATAGAGCAGGATGTTTTCGGGCTGTAGGGGAAGGTCGTCAAGATCCAGACAGATAGGGGCGTTCCCAAATTGGAAGGTCAACTTCCCTTAAGGTCTATGAAGGGTCCGTGGGTACAATTGAGTAGCTGAAGCGAACGCATTGGCTGGTCATAAGCGTACCTCGGTGCGCAATATGTCTGTTGTGCAGGTACTCCAACGCCTTGAGTAGCTGGAACATGATGTACTTGGCCTCGGCTTCACAAAGTCGGTGATTTCGCATATTTGCCGTCGAGACGTAAGTGAACAGGTCCCCTCCGGTGCAAAGCTGCAAAAAGATGTGACTATTGAAAAGAGTACATTATAAGTTAGACGCTGTTATCTAAAAGGTGGAGGGACATACATGAATCTATCCTCTTCCTCCGTCCCATAAATTTCGTTGATGTTTGGCTAAGGGAGGCCACATCAGTATGCAGACTCGGAGGACAGGAATGAGGCCACGAACATGTTTCAAAGTCATAAGTATCTTGACTTCCTTCATGACTTGGCTAACCTCAAATTCACGACGCGTTCTAATGCTTTTACAGGCGATTTGCTTGTGGTTAACGGGATCGAAGGCAAGGTGCACTGTTGCAAATGACCCTGTTCCCAGGCAATGGGACATGACAACGTAGCGGCCTAGACGCTGATTATCCGTCAGAATTTCTCGTCTGGTCAAAGCTGGTATAAATCTGTGTGGCTCCAGTATACCTTCTCTGCTGGGGCTTGTGTATGTTGTTGCGTTGGGTCGAACAAGCAGGCTTTCTCAGCAATTCCTTTCATGACATGAATGCAAGTAAATTCTGCGAAAACCTGTTAGAACGAGTCTGGAATCTGGAGGATATGAGAGAGCTAAACCAATAGAGCCCGGTAGCTTCAGTATATCCCGATGCATAAGTATCACGGCGGATTTTCGAATAGGTTGGCTGTTCAGGATAATTCCGTTTCGGGATACGTCCTAGGGCCACATTCAGCCTTGGTCGTACCAGCGAGTCGCGAGGACAGAAGACGTACTTGACAAGAGACAATAACGCCGCCTGTCGGCGACCGCACACTGAGAAATTTTCAAATTAGTGCTGACATTACCATCTAGCCACCAATCTTACGCATATAACTTGCAGTGGACGCCGGAAACCAGGGTATCATCCACGACATATGAGCTGATGTTGTTGAGCAAGCGAGTCAAGGCACCATACAAGTGAAAGCACACCATAGCTCAGGATTTCGGCCAATGATAACAGGCCGGGCAAGGTCGAGGAGGAGAGCTGAAACTGCGTGAGCTTTTCGATTCGGTTTACTGGACGCAAGTGTTCAGTCAGGTTAGAAACCTTCTCGACGGCCGTTGCGCGTCGTCACAAGCTTTGCGCATACATCGGGCCCGTTGGTGCCTTGAGAAAATGAAAACTTGGTCATACTGAAGTAAGACGAAGGAGGTGAGCAGTTCACTTGAGAGTCGCGTCTAGACGAGACGAGGATTGGGAGACGCGCGAAAAGTCTGTCACGGTGACGCGGTGACGCGCCCTGTCACCTAGTTGTCCACGTCCAAGTTTGGCAAACAAGAAGCTTCATCCCATGGCAACTTGGAATGCAAACGGAAACCATAGAGTATGAAAATAGCACTGGTAATACAACTGGAGACATGTCTAGATCAATCATAACCCTTTCCGCTACGCTGTTTCGCCCTCTTGGGCTTTTTGTGGTTCTTTTTACTCGATCCAACATCCACATTCTGCAAGATAGCCTGGAGACGCATTTGCTGCCCGGACAGTGGCTTGCCGTCGTTGCCAACAAGAACTTGGTTGGGGTAGAACGTCGACCTTGAAAATTCCATCGCGTTCTTGTTTGAACCAGCCACGAATGGCCTTGGGGCGAGATTGTGCCTTTCGAAGAAGTCATCATCCACGGCCACCGATTTATGGCCGAAGACAGACTGCGTTCCGTCCGGGTTCACTGGGATCGGCGTAACGTAGACGTCGGAGTCCTTCGAAACACGGGTCAGCGGTGCCTTCTTTTTGCCTGATACACGCAGCAATTGACGCCTGTGCGTCTCTTCGTTGAACTCCGCTTCTGTGACTGTCGGGGGAGGGTGACAGTAGAGCAATTTCCCGTTGACATAATCTTTGAGAATCCATCGTGCAGCCCGTGCTTCGTCAGGATTGCCCTGACCAGCTCGAGTGAAGCCTCTTGCGGCTAGAGAGAGGTGTTGGAGATAGGTCAAAGAGAGCAAATTGTATGGGCTTACTGGCATAGGTTTGCAGGAAATCATCGGGTCTCACTTTTCCATCGCCGCCATCTTCCGCCTCCCGAACCTTGATGGCAAGGCCATAAGTAGCCTCAAGCAGCGAGCGAGGAAGTCGCTTTACGACGAGGCCGACGGGGCCGATATATTCTCGGAGCTGATCGATAGGCATAACTCCATCGCAAACGAGGTCGGCCTTCGTTGTCGCGAATTGAGGAAACACAAGGCCAGGACAATCACAGAGAGTGATATCATCCGAAAGATTGATCGTCTGGAAGTGCTTGGTTTTTCCAGGTGTAGACGATACGCTGACCTTCTTTTCTCCAATCAACGAGTTAATAGTGCTAGACTTTCCGACGTTGGGGTAACCGACGAGACCAATGGACAACTTTGTCGGAGGCTTGCCGCTAGCATCGTGGAAGTCTGGAATAGCGAGTGTCAACACAGTGGAATACATTATGCCAATTCGCGCTTACCGGTCAAAGGCGGGGCTGTTTGGTGGAACAATTCTTCGAGTTCAACGACAGACAGGATCCTAATCCTAGGATCCGACACATCTTCGTCGTCATCGTCCGCAGAAATGTGGATGTTTCGAATCTCTTGCTCCTTCGCATCTGCCTCGGCCTGCTTCAGCTCGTCCTGTTCAGTGCCTTCATCCTCCTCGTCCTCGTCCTCACTATCCGACCCTTTGGCTGCCTCAGCTGCCTCAGCTTCACGTTCCAACGCGTCGGCGGCCTCTTTCCGAGCTTCCTGGATAGCAATACCGAGTGCTGCTGAGTAGAAGGCGTACTTGATCCCTTCTTTATCGAAGTAATCTGCCCAGTGGCGTCTGTTGGAGGGTTAGACAAAGCCACGATTTGAGAGGAGAAAAACACGCCTTTGGTGCGCAGTCAAAAGATCTGCTTTGTTGATGAGGAGCATATTTGTACGCTTCCCTGGCCCCGAACCTGCCTCTCCTTCACTCCCCTCGACATCCTCCACATAGTCTTCCAAATCCTTACACCTGAATCTCAATGGATTTCTGGCATCGACAATTTGTACAACAAGGTGCGATCTTTCTATGACACGCCAAAGTTGTCTCCACACCTCGATGTTACGTTCGAATGGGGTCAACAGGAAGTCGTCTCCCTCTTGCAACCTGCAAAGTAATCAGTTGTGAGGCATCGTTTCAAGGATAATCTGGCATACTGTGCAAGACTCCTACGCCATTCAAGGAAAGCAGCCTTCTCCCGTAGATCAAGCTCTTCGTGCTTCATGCTTCTCTTCCAAGCCGGTCGACGTGGGACCCGCAGCCTGCTCTCGTTCTCTTCCTGCTTTTTCAGGACCTTCGCTTCCTCGGCTGCGCTCAGAAGGTAGGGATTTTGTGAAGTTGGTGCCGTCTGGTTGATAACCTTGACATTTCTTCGCTCTAATACATGGTCAGAAACGTTCCCGGGCGTCAAAATGTCGACCTACCGGCAGTGAAATCCGTTCCTGCCAGTTGTGCGGTGGTAAAAAATTCGTCAAGATCTCGCTCTTGAGTAATAGACTTCAGTCGGGTGGAATCAAGATCTACAGAGTACTATGTCCTGTTGTCTCAGCGTTGAGTACGGCTGATATCGCAGGAGGAAACTTACCAGGGGAGACGACTCTGCTCTCTGATGATCTTTAATCTTTCGATTGATAATAGCCCGTCCAAGACCACTTGGGTTTTGGGTTCTTTTGGGTGGAGCCTGGGCATATACCTTGAGAGTACCGACTTTCGAAGAGTAGAGTGAAAACTGACCATAGTAGACGGCGACCGAGGTAATTGAGATGGTGGTAAAATAGAGCTCAAACTTGAATAGCCGCTCGGTCCCTTCAATTGACTCTTTTCAGATTTTGATCGCTAAGCAGGCATTACATCATCTCAGCATTTGTTAAATTTGCCCCTGTCTTGCTCAGCACATCAACGTGTTCGAGCGCATAGCCTGAACTCAAATTTCTACTATGAGCGGTATATACACTTGCACATGAGGTATACTATGCAATGTTACCTCAATGAGCAACCAGTCCCAGGACACCGAGAGAAGAGGTCACTTACCAAAAAATTGGCTAACAAAAAGCCCAATAGTGACCCCAGCCGCTACAGTTATCATCCTAAGGGCCAGAGAAAATCCAGTAGAATACTGTTCCTCAGATGTGTGGTACGTCTGGGATACCCCGCCTGCATGTGCTATTCCAGACTTTCCTGGAGAATAAGTGATTCAACACCCCCATTTCAAGCAAATGCCACATACCGGGACTAAGAACACCACTCCTGGCACCATAGAAGCCGTTCCGCAGATCCCCCGCGAGTAGATGTTCCGAGTACCCCAATTGCGAACGCACCAGCTGCAGATACGGTATCCGTCCTTTCAGGTACGATGATGCTGAAAGCACGGTTGGCACTGTAGGAACAGCAAGCAGGAACGACCATAACAGGAAGCTGTTTACTCCTCCAGCACTGCAAATTAGCTAACGAGGAGCATGTCGTGTAGATTGGGACAAGGAAAAACACCGTCCACCAAGGCAGGGCTTGACGCCACCAGGGTGATTCTGGGCGGCGAACACATCCTGAAGAAACCGCCGTTAGATGTCAGTGTACATTTACCTTAGTTAATCTCCTTGCACCTTTCGCTACATTTCGGAGACATTTTCCTGGCCCATAGTTCCACTGATTATGGTGAAAGGGTCTGTGCCATTAATCAGCATGTGTGCCGTGGATATACGTCAGGTTCTGTGGATCCTCCATCTGGTGATTATAATAATATCTCCGTCGCGCTTCTGGGTCGACCAGAAGATAAAAGTCAGAGCCTATAGTGAGGCCGAACCCCTTGATGGTATCCGCCGTGCAATTAGCGCCCGTCGTGACCGCGGGAATGACGGAGCGCGCGCTTACCAGGAACAAGGTGATAACAGCATACACCATTCTTACGGAACCACGGAATATATTCTTTCGACATAAGCCTACATAAGCTCCAATGCGCCGATGACTGAGCATGATGGTGGTTAATTTCCTGGACTCCATTAGAGACGAGGCACTTACGAACAGTGAACCCAGGCAGAATAACCACGACTCCAGCGGAGGAGATTGCGTTGTAGCAGAAGAAATCCCCTAGCAATGAATGCCACAATGATTGAGACATTGGCGTACATCGCACTCTTGTTCGCAGCGTCTAACCCCAGATACTGCAGAACGCAAGCACATGCGCCAGAGACCCACATATCCAACAGTGAACCGCCGAAGGATAAGCCACAGAGGATAGACGCGCTGAGGAACGCAAGGAAGCAGCGTGTGCGCGGGGAGTATATCGGTGGCGCTTGCATCAGCCTCTTGAGAGCATGAGTCGCTGGCCCGGGAGCAAGGTTTCCGGGTACCACGTTTCGGTAGATTGCGTGAACCTTTTGCAGCGGACTTAATGCTATACGTCCTTTCAACCGCAGGAAGAACGTCCTGGATCCCACGTCGTTCCTCAACCTCAGCGACACAATTACGATGTTCTGCAGGTAAACAAAATCTGTGGAACAGTGAAAACTCTGTGAGGTGTAGGAAGGCCTTGCGACTGGGCAGGGGTAACTCACGGGCATTCATACCCAGGGCCTGGCCACTGCGGATAGCCGCGCTTCGAGACGATGTGAAGGTGCGTCATATGCCTTGAAGCAAGGCCCTCGCCAAAGGCAGGATAAATATACGACCTGTCTCTGCCTCTGTTGCAACTCGGGTGGTCGGGGTCGACTGCACCAGAAAAGAAAATGCTCACCGACCAGAAGGGTCCATTTCTTGTCACTGAGGATTTGGGGATACCGCTTCCTCCTCTTCTTCCCCATCGTCGGCGGTGATAGCTTTCCGTCGCGTATTTTCTCAATCAACAACCTTAAGCCAAGCGAAAGGCGATCTCCAAATGACAGAGCTTCACTAGGCGATGGCGATGCTCCTGACCGCTTCTCGTGTCCATCTGGATCTTGGCCGTGTGTGTGGGTATGACCAACGCCGTTGACAGGGAGATTGTCTCCTCGTTGTGCTGCCTGCGCCATGGAAAGATGGTGTGTTATGAAGAAACTACAATTATTGTCACCATATCGTCGGGCCTGGCAGTACAATTCATTTACTGTTCCAGTAGTCAATGACGCACCCAAAGATAGGAGGCATTTCAGTGGCCATGTCGTTGGGCCCGAGGGGCGCAGCAAGATTCGACTTCCCGCCTCCAGGCTCCACCTATAGAATTGCTGTCAGCCCTGAACAAGACGGAAAGCAAACGGAACAGAGACGACCCACGCAAAGGAGAAGCACACTGCTGGTCTGAAACGTGGAACGCACGATGCAGCGGAAATGACAAGGGGTATTCAATTGTGTGCTTCCAAAGAACTACGATACAGGACTCATAAGAATAGAAAGAGAATCAAGTTCATAAGAAGGCGTTAGGGTGGCGAATGGGTATGATAGAGCGGGAAAAAGCGTTTTACAAAGATATACTGTACAGAGGAATAATCGATCGCATGAGGGTATAGAAAGAGGATATGCATGAGTGTGACCAGCGGATTACCAGATTTGTGGGGCAGGGGGAAGATAGTCATTAGGAAGGAGGAAGGCATCCATCCCATGCTGCGTGAATGTCTGCCCACCAAGGCTCTGGTCCGATATCCAGACGGGGAGCTGCTCTTGCGAGACGGGTTCGAACGCTTGCCAGATTGTCTCAGCGTCAGTAGATTGACCAGGACGCCCTGAATGAGAATGATGGGGTACGTGTCCAGCATGCTGTCCCGCAGAAGACACAAGGTGGTGACGGGAATGATGTTGTTGGTTCGAGAAGGGCACATCGTATGTCGGAGAAAACGGCTCCGAATGGGGCGGGGTTGGGTGCGACGGAGTCGATGGGTGCCCGTTGGGAGCAGTCGGTTCAATCATCATCGGAATTGAACGACGGGAATCCCTAGATGAAGTGGGTGAACGCGATGACGAGCCGTCCTTGCGTCTTCTTGAACGCTTTAGCATCACTTGAAGGGTAAGAGCATATCTCTTCCCAGGAACTATGCGACGTTAACCCAAGGCCGAACTGGACACGCGGCATAAAAACTCACTCTGTGACATAAGACTTGACAACATCTCGACTTGAGATCGGATTCCGACGGTGTCGCAATCCCCAGGACTAGAAGCAATCGTGAGGACATGAGCTCACACACAAGGAAAAATCGCGTACAAGAGGCGAGCCAATCGGAGAAGAAGCGACGCGGTGAAGGTGGCCGTTGCATGGGTGTAATGTACCGCTGTTTGCTGGTTAGATCCAAAATTGAGTGTCTTGATATCGCTACGCACCGTATTTCATTCCTTCCCTGTAGGACGGAGAATTGACAGTGATGTCCAGGCCCCTAGATGCTATATGTATTGAACGTTGAGCGAGGTCCCTTTGAGGACCCGGCATTGTTTGAACGTCATCTGGCCCGTTTATGCCTCGCAAAGCAGTAGCGTTGTGGAACAGTTGTGCGTGGATTTGCTGAATCTGCAAGCTCTGTCGATAGAAAGCTAGAATGGGTTAGATCAATAACCAAGGTCCACGAAGAAGCTTACCAGCATCGGGCCATTTTTTGGAGAATGCATGGTCCCATGTCTTGTACCAAAGCTCAAAATCGCTCTCTGCGCGCTGGATTTGGTCGAAGTGATCTGGCCGAACAGGGCCTTCCAAAGGACATAACGCGTTATGCACTCTTTCCCTAATCTTGATCAACTCGACTGTCGACACAAGTCGCATGTCATCATCAATGGCTAGGGGGTGGCGTAGTAATTGGCGGCAGTCCTGAATGCTCTCGTCATCCTTCATGACCGCAGGTCTCCCTGTACCGTATGAAAGCCTGTTCAAAGGAAATTAACCGGTTTCAATGGTATCGTCCGGATTGCCACTTACTGATGTTCAAAGAGATACAAGCAGAACCAAATTCTGGAGGCAATCACGAGCTCCCTGTCCTGGTCTGGGGCGCTGCCTCCACCCATCATGCGCTCAAGAAGTCGAGGCCAGGCTTGATGCATAGCTAAAATCACAGTTAGCGCAATGTGGCGTCGACCAATTACGGAACCTTACAAAGCTCCATTGCCATACGGACTGCGTGGCCACCGCTGAGCCAGCCGTTATCAGACCACCCAGAGACGAGGACTGCGGCGAAAAATTCATCCAAAGTTCAAGCAGATAACAGAAAAACGCACTCATTGCCTGGACCGCTTCAGCTCGAACGACAGGCGCGAAAAGGCTAGCACGTGCGATGTTCTGAACTTCCTCAAGGAGTTTGAGGTGAACCTCACTCGGTTTCCCTGGAAAACAAAATTCATTTTGATTGACGGAGAAGGGGGAGTCAAACACGTTACCTCCACCATCCCGTACCCTGGCACCCACCATACAGATTGCATCAACTGCAAATGGGGACCTCTCGTGCAGAGATTCGTAAGTGTCGATAGTGGAATCAAAAACAGGCCTGCCGAATTGTACCCTCAGCATGACTTCCTAATCCGATGACAGGCGAAATGGAACACTCACAAAAAGGTTGAACAGCCGTCATAAAAACTGAAGAATTGTTAGCCTAACCAAATAGCGGCTCAGAGATGATTTGGACATACAGTTTGAACAATTCTCGGGCTTCACTCTCGTTGATAATGCCCTTTGTCACAACTGGATACCAGAGCTGATCAACACCTGAAAGTGCATCACCTGTGGTCACTTACCGTCCTGGAATGTTGGTGTCAAGTGCCCTGTTTTCCTTCGCTTGCTTGGCCTCGCCCTCCTATCGGGAGAAGGTGACCTGGTACGGCTTTGTGGCTCACTGCTGTCACCATTGTCCTGCGGTCAGAGGTAGTGGTTAGGTTCTGAGAAAACATCACATCGATAGCCGTACCTTTGACGCGCGCTGTGCAGCAACATCAGCGAGACCTCGAAGGACTTCCCAAGGGGCAACAAGGCCTCCAGGTGGGAGTTCTCCTGTATCGTCATCCTCGACATCCGAAGAGTCAGCACTGGTCACGTTGGAGGAAGCAGGAGCTTGTCGCTTTTGAGCAGTAGAAGGATATCTATTCGCCGATCGTTGGGAGGCATCATGTGGTTGATACCTCGCAGCAGACACAGGTTGGGTGGTCGGCGGACCCATCGTCGACTGTATTGATGAAAATGGTGGCAGCGTAGGGGGAGCCTGCTGAGGCGGTTGAAGCGATTGTGGGTGTTGGTGGCCCCCGCCATAGTTGTATCCACCTGTCACTTGACCCGGGGCTACTTCTGGTGAAGCGCTTGGACCCGAAGAGTATATATTCGGCAAAGACGCACGCGCTGCGCGAGCGGGTCCGGGATGAACGATCGATCCCTGTGAAGGAGGATAGTTGGGGCCACCGGGAGGGGATGCATGGTGTCCCTCGCCGAGATGTTGGTGTGAAGGTGTAGGCGTGGACAAGGAAGGCGAGTTGACGCTTGGGGACCGGTGAAACGGAGGATAGACAGATGGTGATCTTGCGGGGTGTCCTCCTGGTCGTAGATAGCTCAGCACCTCGGCGAGGTTGTTGCATATTGTGCTCTGTGTTTGGCGGATGTCGGATACATGCGCTTCCAAGGCACGAATACGTCTGTAGAATTATGAGCAGAGCTGTCCTGTAGAGAGGAGTAAAGCGCATACTCCAGTCCTGCCTCCCCAGTTAAGGAGGCCTCCCTCGAGGGCTTTTCGAAGAGACACTCGAGGCCTGTGTTGCGGCAACGCTTGCAAGGAGGGTTCTCCGCCCCCTCGCAACGCATCTTCTGCTTTCTGCACGCATTCTACAACGCTCATGAGTAGCGGTAAGAATCTTTGAAAAAATTTCTTACACAGGCGCCTGAGAAAGATGTCAGCGACAAGAAGTAGGGCAGAGGGATGGTACTCACGCGGTACGCGATTGAGAGCCTTTATGACCGGCTTGATATCGCGCTTGTCGGGCTTGACATCGTCTTCGGTCTTGTTGACAGCGCTGGAGGCACCTGGAGTGCTGGGCTCCATGGGTTGGAGAGCGGGAGAGGGCGGGGGGTGGGCTAGAGCGGCCTAGGAGAGAGAGGTGCGGGGAAAGATGGGGCACAGAACTGGGCCAATCACGAATTGGTGCCCGATCAGGGCATCGCGGCAAGGCACCGGCACGCCCACGCCTGCACCTTGTGACCAGCCCGCATACAGCGGATTCCGGCCATCCCACCTTCAAGCGCCCACGACATCGAGAAGCTCAACGCAGACGGCCTTCAACCGACGACCACCATGTTTATGTCCCTGATCTCCCATTTGTTGAGGTGAAATTACACCCTTATCTCTCCGCAACGTCCTCCAATGCTCATAAAATAATCCAGCGCCTGGTTTGCGTTCCTGCTGCCCTGTTTCGCGACGTTCAAGGCCCTCAATCGCCTTCCACACTCGGAGCCAGAACTCAAGCGATGGGCGATGTACTGGTCCATCGTCGGCGTGTTCGTCGCCTTCGAATACATTGCCGAATGGTTTATTAGCTGGCGAGTCACCTGTATCCCTAACCGCCCGTCCCAATTAACCGTTTTGGCACCAGGCTCCCCTTCTATTGGGAGGTCAAAACCCTCTTCCTTCTCTATTTGTCTCTTCCGCAGACGCAGGTAAGCTTCTTCGCTTCCCGACAAGATTCACTTCCGACTTACCTATCTCGACGAACGTCGTATTTTACCTAGGGCTCCACGTACATCTACCAAACCTATGTCCACCCGTTCCTCATCAAAAACGAAGCTTCCATCGATGCCGGAATCGACGGCCTGCAGAGCAACGCCCTCACCTTTATCCAGGCCAAATTGACAGACCTCTTCCGTACCCTCTCCAATTCCGCCAACGCAGCTGGCGCTCCTGGTACTCCCGGCGGCACAGCCGGCGTCCCCTCCTGGCAAGCCTCAGCAGCGGGCCTCTGGAACGCTTACGGAGGTCAAGTCATCAATTCATTGCGCCCACAGGGCGTGGCAGGAGCGCCCAGCGCCACGACGCCCAGCGGTTCCGCACAAGCCCAACGTTCCAACCCAACTACCCCGAATAAGCCACGTAGCTCAGCTTCGACCCCTAACGAATTCTTTGGTACCTCCACTGGCGTTCTCAACTCAAACTTCGCGAACCCTCCCTTCCCCACCCCTCAGTACTTCCAGCCCCAGCAATAGATCATTTTAGGTATACAGGGTATTGTACATTCCCCAAGGTTCAAAAGGTATCAAGTACTATAGATTGTCCGTCATTGTTGTATGTATCAAGAGTTGCAAGCAAATGGAATCACAATCCCGCCCGTGTCTTCTTGAACGCCGATTCGATGTCAGATTTAGAAAACTCCATCGCGACCCCGCTATCCCCGTAGTATTTCGAGATGAGCGAAGTAACCTTGTCCGTAAACTTCAGGAGTTCGGCCTCGCAGGCCTTCCAAACGTTGTTCAAGACGAGATCGTCGACGGCTGATTTGTCTGAGGCGTCAGTGAAGTGTTTCTCAACTCGCTTATACAGGCCTTCAATGTGCTTGCGCATGTCCTTGGCGTTGAACTCCTTCAAAGTCTTTCGAAGCGCCGACTTGTTATAGGTGCTTCCAGTGCTGAGGTTCGCGGAGTCAGGACCCAGTCGCTCCACCGCATCGAAGAAGTCCTAAAGATGTGTGTGAGCGGCGAAGCCCCTCAGTGGAGATAAACTCACAATAAGCTTCGCGAATGGACGTCGGAAGATGATTCTGATGTATGCGTCCACATTTTCATCGTAGATCGACTGCGCGCTCTGCCCGAACACGTTCGTAGAGGCAAGCTCCATCTTCGTCATCTCAGCGACGAAGAAGTGCATATTTTCTGCGGAGGGTTAATCACATATCCCATCACGCGCAGTGAAGGTCGAATAACTCACCAATCAGGATAACATGGTAGTTGAGTTGCCCTTTATCTTCCCCTTCACCCTCCAGCTTCGCCATCTGTCTGAGAGACTCGAACATGCCCTTGACAATGCGCTCATACGCAGCATCTGCCAAGCTTCGAACTTCCAAACCCTCGGCACCGACCAGCTGGTTCTCTACGTTATTAACATAAGACGAGAAGTACTTGATGAACGGAGCCACGCCACGCCGCTTCTTGCTCGTCAGCTTGGTCGTCTCAATCTGCTTCAGTTGCTCGGCCTGGATGCTCATCAGTCAGAGCTCCTTGACAGACGCAGTCAAAAGATACTCACAATGTGCCTGTCGAACATAGACTTCAACCGCGTGTGTTGCTTATCGAGAAGATTCACGAAGAATGGATTATTCTTCTGCTCTGCATTCTCAATCGCTCGTTCTATAGTCCCAATGATACCAATGATCTCACTGCGAAGGACAACAGTCAGGTAGGTTCTTCACATTCCAAGTGAAACTCACAGTTTATCCTTCGCAATGGCGCTATCAAGCCAAACCTTGAGGTCGGCAGGCAGGAACCCAAAGATCAGATCCATAGCTCCACGGATCAGCTTTACCGTCGTCTGGCTCAAGCCTGCAGAACGGGCGGCTTGTCGTCGGAAATAGCTGTCCAAGCCCATGTAGTCCGCGAAGGTGAGCCCCGCGTCATTGATCTGCAGGAAGTCGGTTATGAAGTCGCTTTCGCGGTATATCGACGTCTGGATCTGGTCCAGTACTAGATCGAACACCTAAGTAACAGGAAAGTCAGCCTCAATAATTTTGACTTGGGACCCTATGGCACCGGCGATTCCACTGTCCATGGAGAATTAGATTTACCTCTGAAGCACGCTGATCTCCGCTAACATTTTTATCCCTATCCTTTCCACGTCCTTCCAGCGGAGAGCGAATAAGTGTACCCGCGCGACGCATACCTGCCCCAGCCTTCGACACAGGCGCTGTAGCACCGCCAAATCCTGGTACACATCGCGTCAACATGAGAAACATGCCCAGCAGCATATGGGCCTGTCACATACCGGACTCTTGATCATCTTCTTGTCCTTTCTTTACAAGACTAAGGTACTCTCCCAGCAGGGCGGTGATCTGCGTTTGATGAAGCTCGCTCATGGACGAGAAGTAGGCCTATGTGTTCGGTTTAGCCGGTCTGAGGCAAGAACGTATAGCAGTTTTGACGCCTACCGCACAAAGCCTCCCGTAAATGGATTCGTCCATTTCTTTCAGGTAAAGCATCAAACCAGCATACCGCCCCAGATATGCTTCAATCGTTTGGTGCTGGGCAACAAGTGGGTATGACTGAGCGGTCTTCGTGATCCCATTGGTATCAGCCAGGAGCAATTTGGACTGGTAACCCCATGTTAGATTATGGATAGCTGCAGTAGAACACGGTGCCGTACCTGAGCAGTAAACATGATTGAAAGGAAGTCAAACATCCTTTTGCAGAACTGGGAGTTGTGGGTCTTGTAATCCTGCAGTCGCTCCATCGTCGCGGCCATGTCTGGAAAGCATTTTGAGCATCGTTACATGCGACGTGCGGAAGACAAGTTTTTATTCACCTGTATCTCGGCCGGCCTGCAAGGCTTTATAAAGCTCAGCCGCCGCCTCCTCAAGTCTTTGAATACTCTGTGATTTCTCCAGCGATTCTTGAGTCAAAGTCATCAATGCATCTTGGTCAACGTGCACCGTCCGCTTGGAGGTCGTCAGATTGATGGTGGAAGTTGAAATATATGTACTCTCACGAGAAGGTTTTGGATTTCACCCAACAATGCCCGTTGGTTTTGCGTCTGAACTTGCAGACCTCTGTTCTGAGACTGAATGAACATGATATCGTCGCTAACGGCCTGGAATAGGAAGTGAGACGACAATCCAGAGGGACAAGGTGGGATGCACTAACATTCAAATGTATTTTGTATGATGATATTAGGCCGTCCATGCTGTCGAGCTCGGCCACCGCTTCGTCTAGATACTTCATGACGACCCCAATTCGGTCGTCGGATTCCAGGAACGAATGAACATTGGCCTATCAAAGGTTAGTCAGGGACCTGAAAATGGGTACTACTGTTTACAAACCTTTTCGAGGGCGGTCAATTCGTCTAAGAGCCTCGCCTCGATCATGTCAATGGCGCCTCTGGTTGATCTGCGACCAATAACCTCGTCGCTCGCCCATTCATAGCCTTCTATCATTTCCTCGACATTGGTCAGGGTTGCTCGCGTCGACTCTTCCTCTCCATCGATGTCAATGGTACTATCAGTAGCATTTGTGAGTAAGCGGTCGAGTAGTGCTTGATTTGAAGGGTCAAAATAAGATATTCGGACGTTTTGGTCGCGACGGTTTGGAACGGTATTTTCTGGAGGGTATGTCTCTGTGCGAGTTGGGGGCGCTCTTGACCGTGCTGACGGCGCAGGGGAGGGCTCGTTACGAGGAGGAGGGACTTTTGAACGACCAGAAGGCGCTGGAGAGGCATTACGAGACCTAGAGGGGTAGTCGGATGCTATGGAAGCCTCGCGGGGGTCGCGGCTGTGCTGGGAGTCCCTAGATACACTGTTGGCGAGGGGAAGTGGTCGACTTTGTGCTGTCTGCGAGTTCACTGAGGGAACTTGACTGACTGTGGAGGCAGCATTTGATGGTCTTCTAGCTTGGGGTCGCGAAGCAGCAGCTAGTCCAGCGGGTGGCGGCACTTGGATCGATGGAGGCCGGTTCTTAGTCGCATCTCGAGAACGCGTCGAAGATGTGCGTTCCCTATTGTTCGGAGGGGACACCCCTGCGATTGGAGCTCGTTGGGACTGATAAGGTCCAGGTGATGGATTTCGACGGCTGTCGTCGTACACACTGCTCTGGGCACTGAACGGGACTCGGCTGGAACTTGGGGCGTTTGGTATTGAAGATGAAGGGCCTGCTCTCTGGCTGGGTATCCCGTCTGGTTTAATCGTTAGCTGGATATTTGGGTCTCGTACAAGGTACTAACCTGACTGATCTGGCTCTGGTACACCTTCTAGGTGCAGTGGCGCAGCGCCTCGAGTAGCATAGCGGAACACTTGCACTAGCGCCTGAAGGAACTGCCCCTGTTGTTCTCGGTTTTCTGTATCCCATCGGTATGTCCGCGAGAGTGTTATATTGAACGACGTTGGCTAGGAATATGGCGTCAAGTATCACTTCGAGGATCGAAAGTGACTGACATACATTCGATACTTGGATCCCCCGCAACTCTTGAATCCGCCATGTCTTGCCGACAGAGTACGTCCCGTTGGTGTTCAGCTTCGACTTGTGCATGTATCCAGTTCCATTGCTAGCCTCTGCGACAAAGTTTATTGGATTCTCTAGACGGGATTATTCGGTACATACGTGATAAGAGAATGTACCGAGGCTTCCTTCCTCCCCCCTCTGGCCCCGCGTCCTCCCAGATCTTGATGTGTGCGACATAGTTCTCGTCGGAGCCGCTTGCGCTTCGCCTTGCGAACACGGAAGCGATGATATTCTGTCGCTGTTCCTCAATATCCATTGCGGGAGTCGGTTGCTACCTGCAACGAAACAGCAACTGAGAGCGCAGGCAACTATGATGCCTAAGGCCTTGTATTGAATGCCGTTGTTTATCTTTGATTGGGTCCGAACCTGGCGGTCGGGTGATCGCGATCCGCAGAGGCATACCGTCGCTGCCAACGGCGACGGCGACATTCTCGTCGCTGTTGACGACGACCTGTGCTGCCATCTTGCGCAAGACAGCCAGAGGGAAGAACGGCAGGGGGAAAACAATACCGGCAACTGCCGGCGCACAATTGACGACAGCCACAGTCTGCCACATTCCTGTCATGCCTTGTTCGATTCTTTGATACGACGTGGTATTTAGGTCGGACTCACACAGGATATACTTATTCTCATTCTCTCTCTCTGTCGCGCTAGTCGCAGCCAGAGTCCTTCGTTCACATTCCTTTCTTTCTTTTCTTCTATTAACGATTTCTTCATGACTTCCCCCCTTCACGTCCTCGCCAGAGCTGCCTGCGATGCCGTCGACTCTTCTCCCGACTCCACCCCGTCTCCAGGCCCGGACGACTCTTCGACGGGCTCACCGCCCAGATCCTGGTACTCCTCCACCAGTGGCTCCGATGTCGTCCACTTCGCTACTCTCCGCTATCGAGACGGTTCCCCGGACCTAGACAGTCCTCCTCAGCCCTTACGACCATCACATGCTTCCAATCATGCAGGCAATTCCTCTCCTTCACCCACCAGACGCAAATCCAGCAAGAAGCACTCCCCAGACGCCATGCTCCAGATCAAGTACAAGCAGAAGATGCGGGCAAAACGACAGCTCTTCATGGAGCGCGCCATGCGCATAAAGTCCCTTGATAATTCCCCAGTGAACGACCACCAGCTCCACGTTCTGCGAATGGTCTACGACCAGATTACGATGTATCCTCCAGAGTCATGGATGGTCCTCATTGCCATCGTTATTCGCAGGTGTGTCCGCTGCCGCGCCAGCCACTGTCCCTGCCGTCGCTCACTATGCCCCACAGAGCCTTTAAGCAGGTCAAGAACTGGTTCTCAAACGAGCGTCAGAAGAACAAAGAGGGCAACAGCGTGCGGACCGAAACCAAGGAGGGCGACAAGGTTCGCCTCCGTCCCCTGGCTCTCCAGCCGCAATGGTGCCCTCAATGGTCAGATGCCTTCTTCGAAGAGGTCATCATGATATACGATTACAAGGTCCTCATGGATTTACGAGCAAATGAACCTGCCACCTGCTGAGCTCACTGGACATTCCCTCTTTGACTGATACCACAGACACTCATTCCTTTATACCAACCATACCCTATACTCGCTCGTAATTGGACACTCTATCTACTTACGGTATCATTATAGTATTATTCCCTGTATTCTATAGATAATCTCTCCGAACACTTGCCATCGTCGCGTACCGTAGTACGTAGCTGCAGTCTTTACTTAGTTGCTCCCATACACTGTCCTTAATACCTGTCTATTCTGTGCTATATCACTACGACCCTGAAGCAAGCGCTGCTTCCCCATTTCTAAGGATACGATAGCGGCGACCTCTCCAAACTACGGTGCTACCGACTATCGCAAAGAAGAAGATGGGAAGGCACATCAACTCTCTCAGAAGCCAGGCTGCAACGAACCAATGGTCAATTGAGATAGGACTATGTGCCCCTGACAGAGATGCATACACATCCAGATCAAGCATAAACCATGCAATGAAGTGAGCAGGGATGAAGAGCCACTCTGGGAACCCAAATAGGTAATTGGCGGAGAAACTGGCGAGAGTCGCAAAAAGGATGCTCTCGGTAAAGGGCTCCAGGACTGTCGCTGAGAGCACCATATACTTGCGGACGCGAATCCACCGAACCCTTCTCCAAAAGTAGTCCCCAAGCGTCATGTTCCCAACAACATTGTGGGCGACGTCCGTTGATAGATCATGACGCAAACCAAGTTCATGCCAGATTGCACTCGCAATCATGTTGTCCTCTGCCAAGAACCTGCCAAATGAAGGGAATCCGCGCTGCTTGCTTGGGTCCAAATCCAACGCATCCACTGGCTTCAATGTCCCATCGACGCGATCCACGTCCGAGCGCCGGTACAGGTTGGATTTGCCAACAACGCAGGAGTCCACCTTGAAGCTGTTGATGGCGACATACATTTTCGCGTGCGTGGTGTTGAGGAATGCGGCTTCGACTCGGGAGCCCCAGAACGATCCGGCCGCAGAGGCATCAACGAATGGGACGTGATGAACGACTGCTATCCGTCTATGTTTCGGTGATTTGGGGGCTGTGAGGACTTCGACGGCCCTTGCGAGCGTTCCAGGATCAACGAAGACGTTGGAATCAAGGACCCAGAGTATGTCATGGGCAGCCATTCGGTATGATCGAACAAGATTATTGACCTTGGGGTTCACACCCACGTCTTCTGCACCTATTCATCCAGCGTCAGACCTGCTAAGCCAGAAAAAAGAATGCATTTCTCACCAATAACGATCTGGGCTTTCACACTAGGGTATAGCCGCAGCAACTCGCGCACAACTGGGAGTGCTTGGTCATCTTCATCGGCCACAGAGAAGAGAATCTCGAAGTTTGGATATTCCTGCCGGAAAGTCGATTCCAGATTCGTGTAAAGATTTGGATCCAGTCCTTTAAGCGGTCGTAAGATCGAAACGCCGGGTGCGTCCGACGAGGGGGTGAAGCGAAGGTGTTCTACAGGGCGGTATCTGTACCTGCGGCGGCTGAGCCAATACCAATGTCAGTTCGAAGACAAGTATCAGAGATGGAACTGCAAGATTCTTACGCGGCTATCGCTCCCACTGAGGCGATTACCCACATAACGGAATACCAGCCGAGCCCGACGGATGAGAGGACACGGTACATGGTCGTCCTCGTATCATCGTCCAACATTGGAAGTTGGCGGTTTTAAGGATGAAAGGAAAGATGAGGAAGTCGTAAGAGGGTCGTAAATTTTGCGCGTATCGTGTCCGACGTCGCCTCCCGGCGCGAGGTCCACAGTTTAATGGTGGTTCGTTGAAAGTTGGGCCGTGCAGGGCCGCGCCCGTGCGGCTCGGCAGGCGATGTCGAGATGATGTCGGAACCAGAAGTGTCAATGTGAGCAAAAAGGGCAATTCACCCCTAACTTTACTGTGTCCGCAATATGCAACGCGAATTTCTTGGCGAATTTCCGCGAACGCGACGACTGGTATCATTATAGGCATAGCAATCTAAAATCTATGTGGAAGAGTCCTTGTTCTCATCCACCAATTCTGTGAGTTGAAAAACCTCCACGGTATTTTTCCACACCTGCTCAGTCAACTCCTCGAAGCTCACATCAAGAAGCAGATGCATAACCCAAGCTACGCCGCCAATGGCTGCAGGCTCGTTCCTTCCCAAGACTGAGAGGCCTTCTTTGAATCGCTCTGGCTTCACTGAGCGAGGAAGGTACAGTTTACGTGTATCTGTGGGTAGGTTGTCTAGATGGGCCCACGAAGCGTGGCTCGGTCGCATCGAACACCAGGGAGCGTCTACAGATTTCGTCAAGACCTGGGAATGGGATAGTCCTCCGTCAGGATTGGGATTGTGACTGACCTGTTTCGAGCATGAGCCTGTCCAGCGGGATCCCTCGTGCGACCTCAATATTTTCTTCTGTCTTTAGACCGACACCGTTGACACTGAGTGCTTGTCAGTCAATATAGGCTCTGCAGTTAACCTCGAAGCTTTCAGGACGAACCTAAAATAAAAGCCCATGGCAATCTAGTGATACAGTGAGATCAGGATAAGAATTTCCATTGATTTGTATTCACCAGTTCCTCTGCTTCCCCAGATGTTCCTGTGAAACTGTGGACCAGTCCGCCGTTCCCTCCAACGGCGCGGCCACCATCCTCACCAAAACCCTCTTCCCTAAGAATACGCACAAAGTCCACATGTGCTGAACGGCTGTGGAGGAAGAGCGGCAAGTTATGCTTTTTCGCTAACGATAATTGCATCTGAGTAACAAACAGATTAGCGAAGGATTCGAGTTGTAACTCTAGTAGTTCTTACCCTGAAACATCTTTGCTGAGTTTCCGCTGGTGAGTGATGTAGCCTGTCATAGTCTCCATCCCAAGACCATGTAAGTTACGAAAGGGATTTTTAACAATGCCTCAAGGCCTCACCTAGACCACACTCGCCAACAGCCACTACTCTCCCAGGACCCTCAAGATGTTGGGAAATGAGGTTGTCTAGCTCTGAGAGGTATGCATTGGGCCCTTTTCCGTAAGAGTCGAATCCCTTCGATCTCGTCGGGTGGCATCCTACAGTGGTATAGAAGTCTGAGGGGGAAAGAGAATGAACTATATTCTGTGGAACTGTCCAATCAATCCTTACTATGTTTAGCGCCCAGATGAACCGCCTCGCGCGATTCTTTCAAGCTTGTTCCGGTCAGGATCATGGAACGAACACCCGCAGCTTTTGCGCGCTCCAGCACTGCAACCATATCGTCTGATTGTTTAGGCTTAACATTCATATCCTTGATGTGTATGAGGAAAACGGTAAAGTCCTCACCGGCATGCTTTTGTTTGCCATGGTACAAGCCTCTGAAAACTGGGTCGGTCAAATTGACTGTAATCAAGTACTCAGGATTGACTGTGCTTGGCTCTCCAACAGGGATACCACTTACCACCGACGTCTGCCCGGACAATAATAGGTTCAGTAAGCGCTCTAAAAGGTGATCTTTCAATTGTAAGTACTGACCGATAAATCTACTTGTTGCCATGGTACGTGTATACCTGCTCTGCCAAGCTTTTTGGGATAGTATCGCAATTGGATGGTAGGCACTTCTTGCCAGTCTCCAGCTTATATCTCTTCGCGTGGACAACAGGATGAACATGAATGACTAGGGAGAGTCGGAAACGACGTCGGCGCCCAAGTTGACTCGAACTAGTGCCATTTGGCGGTCGACGGGTGGCTGCAGTTGGCGGGGTTATTAGCGCCCACCGTCGCGCCAAGCCGTTCAGTCTGAGGAGACGGCAGTGCCGGCGAGCCCAATGTTGAATGGTTTCGCGCAGCCTTGGTCTCAGGGGTGCGCGTTGGGGTTGCTTCAAGTCTCCAAACAGAAGGTCTGACTGCAAATGTGTATAAAATTAGAACCTTGAGGCTATGAATAACGCCTCGTTGCCTGCAAACTGGCAGCGCCCATGCACCCATGTCAAGCGCGTGGCAGGCATCCTTCTCGTTCAGATTGCTTTGGCCGCGGTCGTAGCCACTTGAGAAATTTCAGGCTTTGACTTTTGCGGGGAAGGATAGTATGAAGGATAGTATGAATGTGCAGAGAAGATGGTGAAAGGGAGCATCGCAGAAGCATGGCAAGTGGAGAGTTGAGCGGGCTATTTTTAACCCTGCCTCATTCATCGGTCTGCGACGTCCGTCGTCAAAAGGCAGATTTAGGCCGGCTCTCCATTCTTCCCTTCAAAGTTTCAACCCCCGTTACCCTTTCTGCCGTACCGCCACTCCTTTCTCTCCTTTACTCATTCGTGCAGTCAGACCACTTGGGTCTTGCGCCCTTTCTCTCCTCTTGACCTACCTTGGGTTCATAGAATGGCCTCTCCTTATGGCAGCGGCGACGTCGGTGTGAAGGAGTCCTCTCCTTTCATGAACGGCGGTGCCCCAGCCCCGCGCAAGCGCAGCAAATGGCTCAAAATCGGACTCCCAGCAGCTATTGTGGTCGTCGTTATCCTCGCAGCAGTCCTTGGTGGAGTGCTTGGCAGTCGTGCCAGCAACAAGAACAAGGACGGGAGCTCTGGGGCCGACCCCAAACCTGGCAGCGCCGAAGCAACGTCTCTCTCCAGCGAGAGGGCTGCCGTTGGCCGCTTCGCAACCGCGACGAACAGCGCGTTCATGGTCCCGCTGTACCCTTCCACTGTTCGTTTTGTCCCTTCGTTCTATTTATAGTCCCGCTGATCACGTCTGCGCACAGACCAACACTGCTGTCTTTACAACTCCTACCATCTCTTCTTCTGTCGACGGCTGGCCCAATGACCCCTTTAGTCCTGGCACCCCAAGCGCCCTCACCACACGAACGGACCGCCCACGTCTCTTCGCACCCCAGTACAAATGGGACGCCCTCCCCAACCTCATCCAGAACGACCCCTACCTGAAGGCCTGGAACGACACTATCTTCGGCAACGCTACGACGTACCTGTCACAACCCCCCGTTGTGTATTTCATGGACGGTGACAGTGGAATTCTCGACAATGCGCGCGAGGTTAAGGAGAGAATCAAGGCTTTCGGCTATGCGTATCGTCTGACCAAGGATAAGAAGTGGTCTGACCGTGCTTGGACCGAACTCCAGGTACGTTGCTCGTACTCCTGGTTGACTGGAGGATATGTTGGCTAACCGCAGACAACAGAATGCAGCAGGCAACGGCGACCAGCCTTTCGGCCCCGCGACAGATCGTTGGAACACAAACCATTTCTTGGATGCCGCCGAGTTCTCCGCTGCCTTTGGTATCGCGTACGATTGGTTCTACGACGTCTTTTCGGACGATCAGAAGTCCCAGATGAGGGCGACTATGATCCAATACGGCCTGCAACCCGGTCTCACTGTCTTCACGGGCGCAGCCACCTTCGGTTGGTGGGCCACCGGTGTCAACGGAAACTGGAACTGCGTTTGCAATGGTGGATTGACGGTCGCAGCTCTTGCCATCCTCGGTGACGATACCACTGGTGTTGCCCAAGGCCTCCTCGGCCACACCATCGACAACGCCAAGGACAACTGCGTCAAGGGCCCCTCGACCGACGGCACTTGGTCTGAAACCGCCAATTACTGGTATTTCGGAACCACCGGCCACGCTGAAATGGCCTCCGCACTCATGACCGCAACCGGATCCGACTACGGATTGTTCGATACCAACACCAACTTTGAGCTTACCGGCTTATTCCACATGTACGGATATGGTGCCACCTCGCTCTTCAACTACGGAGACCATGGCCCGAACAAGTTCTCGACCACCGCCAATTGCATGTTCCTCTACGCCGATGCTTACAAACGCCCAGAATACGCCCTCTTCCAGAGAGATCGTGCTGACGCGGCCGAACCCTGGAGTATGTTCTGGTACGACCCCAAGACCACCGGCGCGTACTGGAACGGTGCCGAACTCGACCATTTCTTCGACGACGCGAACGACCAGTGGGCCTCCATGCGCAGCAGCTGGACCGACATCAACGCCCTGTACGTTGCTATCAAGGCTGGACAGAACCGCGACCACCAAACGCACAACGACTTGGATGTTGGTGACTTCGTTCTTGATGCCCTCGGAACTCGATGGGCAGGTGAGCTGGGATCGGCCGACTACCGCTCTCCGGACTACTTCACGAGTGGCGCCCAGGACGCCCCTCGGTGGAAGTACTACCGCAAGATGACCGAGGGACAGAACACGATCCTCATTGGCCAGGCCAACCAGAACATCCAGGCCAACCCCACTGTTAAGCATGATTCTTCAGGCACGAAGCAAGGATCCAGTACGGTGCTTGATATCCCGAAGGATTCGACCGCGTTCTGGACTACTGACATGACGAGTGCATACGACGGGGCGTGAGTACAGTTTACACATGAAGGGTCACATTTACTCAAGTCTTGGCATACATAGGTCATCCGTCAAGCGAGGCATCCGCCTTCTCAACGGCAGGAAGCAGGTGTTGCTGCAGGACGAGATTACAGCCACTGGGGCCATTCAATGGCGAATGCACACCAATGCGACCGTCACCACCAGTGGTACCTCTGCTACACTGTCCTTGGACGGTCAGACAATGCAGGTGTCGATCTTGAACCCCCCGACTGGTGCTGCTTTCTCGACATCAGAGGCGAAACGCTTTGATAGCGATCCTACGCCCCCCGCCCCGGACCAGGAGAACCCAGGTGTTACGGTGCTCATCATCAGCCTCCCGGCTGGAACTGCGAACCTGCAGGTGCTGTTCAACCCCCAGTGGCCCGGGATGTCGGCGAGCGACTATGTTACGCCCAAGCAAGTAGCGCTCGACGACTGGTCCTTGACCAGCCACGACTAGGACCGTTCTTGTTGTTTGCTTTCTTGTTTCGCTTTGGACACTAGTTACCATTCATAATAGTTTTGGACATATTTCTTGGCTGTAATACAGTATACTTACCCCGAAATGGACTGTTTGTATCTTCTTGCGATGAAGGGACAATTGTGGGAAGTTGGCAACGATTGCGTTACGTAAGGTGCTTGGCAACGGGATAGAGTTGTTTGACCATCATCGCTTCCATCGTTCTTTCCCTCATCCTCGTCGCTCGTTCTTTTTCCGTCTACGAATATCCACGCCTCGTCCTTCTGGACGCTAGACTCAGCCGCCGAGCCCATTTGTGAGTCTGCCTCCCGCCCGCGTCGCACTGCCGCTGACCCAGCCCCTGACTGTCCAGTCCCCCACCCTTTTCCACCCTTCACCGACCAAAAGGACTATTAAACTATCACCATGCTCGCCCTCAACACACGGAAACTCTCCACCACACTCTTTATCTCTCTTGCTGTCCTTGTCGCCGTCTCGACAGTCGTTGAAGCCAGCCACGATGCCCCGCTGCAGCAGCGCGACCACGTCAACCTGAAGCGCATTCTCAAGAAGCGTGCTACAACCTTCCCAGGAGATGGCTCGTCCGGCCCTGTTATTGGCGCTGCTCCCATCCCTGGGGCGGGTTCCTCCAGCACTACCGACCCTTTGTCGACTGGCACGTCGACCACTGCAACCACTGCAACCACCCCTGGCGGCATTACAATTGGATTGCCTCTTGGTACCACAGAGACCACAGGGACCACCAGCGGAACAACCTCTGGTGTAAGTAACACAGCTCCTCTGTGACGTTGCGTGTATAGCTGACGGATGTCACCTTTACAGACGGCCTCGCTCCCGACAGACTCTACTTCAACCACGTCCACCACTTCCGGAACGACAACGAGCGGAACCACGTCGACAACGTCCACCACTACTTCGACCACCTCAACCACCACCACCCCTCCCGCTGCTCCCACCGATAACAACGTAACGTCAACCTCGACCGACAAGGTCCGCTCGACCAAGACTGTCGTCACCTCAGTGGAAGCGTCTTCTACCACCGTTCCCCAGCTTAGCGGAGCCGCAGCCCAGAAGTCGAGCAACATCATGACCATCCTCGTTGCCATCGCTGCATCCCTCGGAGGTGTCGCGATCCTTTGGACCGTCTTCCGCAAGTGGAAGCTCGGTAGCTCCAAGCGATTCGAAGAGCGTCTTCAGCCCATTGACTGGAAGTCACCCTCGCACGATGACGGGCTCCCTGCTTCTCACCCTCGCCGTAACTCTGGATCCTCCTTCAACTCTGGTCGCTCGCGCGGTAACGGTCTGTCTCCTCTTGAACACGACTTCACGGCTGGGCCCAGCGGCGTCAGCCCCGTCGGTGGTTACGCGGACATGTCTCGTGGACCCAGCCCTACCATGCGGGAGAACCATTTCAACGGCACAGGTGGACGGTATTAAACTTCCGGTCACATCCTCTTGAATGATGGAATCAGGCATCTTCGTGTTTACGTGTGATGTAGCCGGATCGCATTGCTCGCGCTATCATTATCACTCTTTTTTTACCCCCCTCGCAGGTGTCGCCGGACCGCATCCTGTGTCCTATCTCTATCTTTTGGTCAGCCATTGTCGTGCTTAGTTTCTGTTCTCCCTCCTCCGCCATCCCCCAAATATATCCTACTGTGGCAAGACCCGCTCCACCCGTTGCCATGTTCCTTGCCTGCAACATACCCCCTTCTTGGATCCCCGCCTCTATCTTTCTACCTACTGATTTCAGTTCTTTAATGAATTCCTATTCAATGACGATTTGGACGTTTTCTTTGTTAGAGTTCCCATGCAAAATGACGATTGTTCGTTCAACGTTTATCGGACCGCTAAACTACGAGTGTGTGTAGGGGCATTGGGAATAGGGTAGTAAGTACAGATGGCAGTCAGAGTCACAGTTCCGACTCGGTGACGAACCGCGAAGGGGTGCTCCATATTCGAGTGGACCACGCCGGACGCGTAAAGAAGATCAGAGGCAGAGAGCACGCTACAACGAGCATCGGTAGCCATATTCTCCAACTCCTCCATGCCTTGTATGCTGTTGAACTGGGCTGCTCCTCTCCATCCACGCGCATGGCATCGTCGTCTACGAGTTTCGTCCGTTCAAAGAGGTTCTCGAGTCCAGTAGGCTTTTCGGGCGCAAAAAACCGTTGGGGCCGGAGCCAGAATCCGTCATTCTCTTGCTGTTGTTGTCTTCGCTTCTGGGCGCCCAAATAAGACGAGGATTCTTCGTTCGTAGGTGACCAGTCCATAGCGTCTTCGTCGTTGTTCCGCGTTGGCTCTGCGGAGAGGGCATTTGAGAAGGAGCTTCCTCGAGAGGAGATGGAGGCGAGGGAGGGGAGGCCGAATACAGGCTTCGGGGGAGTGACGACTGGCTTGTTCGAAAGGGTGAGGGAGGCGAGGAGATCGGGCTCGAGGACTTTAGGGAAGGTGGAGGCTGTTGGCGTTGGTATTGAGGAGTGAGATGAAGAGGCGGGTGTCGCGGAACGAGAGAGGGTGTTGCGGTGTGACTGGGTATCGATGAGGCGGATGGGTGGTGGATGCTGAATGCGAATACAGAGCGGGTATGCGAGAAGAGACTATAGGTGATGTGTGAGTTTACGTAGTGCTGAGGTAGAACGGGGAGCATACACATAATTCAATGACGAGAGCAAGGGAGAGGTAAATTCGGGGACATGAAGCGACATAGCGAGTTAAAAGCGAGCTTTTGCTGTGAAATGCGAGAACGAGAGAGATGAGCAGGCGTGATATCCAAGTTGCCAATTGAAATAACTGGAAGACGTTAGGTTTCTTGATAGACTATATCTATGAAAGCACGTACAATGTAGTTGGTTCTTCCATAAACGCGGACGTCACGTCCTTGGATGTATGCCCTCTTTATTGTAACATATGTCGGGTCCCACATCGTCCATAATAATGAACCGAGCACGAGGAAGGGAAGTGTAGATGTTGAATAAGGGATGAAATTGAGTGGCCGACGCCCAATAATCGCTATTCACGAGTTAGAAGGTGCATTCCAACAGCATAACAGTACCCACCTGCCGCCATGAGTGTTATTGAGGCCACCGAGCACGATACCCAGAGGGCTCCGCGGATCTTCCAAGCCAACGTCTCAATGACGATCTCCTTGGGCTTTGGAACCCCTGAGGTTCTTCGTTTACGCTCCCTGCCCTCCTTCAGCCACCCTCCTAGAGCCTTCCTCCGCGCCATCTGCTCCTTCTGGTGTATTTCGTCCTCAACCGCAGGCTGACACGCTTCGCACACGGGGGGATACCGTGCATACACGGACTCCTTGTATTCCGGTACCCGCCTGAGCCTCTCCTGATATTCTGGATGCTGTAGACGCGTCAGTTGGCCGAAACACAGTCGCCTTCCCAAGCAAAAGACCTGCCTCGGGTGCTGGGAGATAATTGGAGAGGAGGTTCATGATGAGGTTCTGGTTCGTTTGGCAGTCGTGGCAGAAGGGTCCTGGGCGGACGATGTTGGGTAGCTGGTCCTTGGAAGGTGACGCTAGATGCATTTAGAGGCGGTTAAGGTAGCTGGTCCAAACGCGGCGAGGGAAACACGCACCTCGTTTCGAAAAAGACTTCCGGTTCAGGCTCTCCTCATGCATGGCTGGTTCATCCGATAGGATTTCTCCGCGGTCGTTGTAGCGGTTCCAGCAATTGCATGCAGAGCAGCGAAAATTTCGAGGATTCTGTGGAATGGGAAGCGCCGTGTTGCAGAACCAGCATTGTACACTGCTGTGTCGGCGCCGGAATAGGGAACTCATGATGTTGGCGCCCGTGCTCGTGGGATGGTTCTATAAATACAAGACGACGCCAGCGACGGCGAAGGGGGTGCGAGGCTTAAGCCTGTTGAGATATTCCTCGACGGGGAGTTGAAATAGGAATACTCTCGCCATCATCGTCGTCCGATGACCAGCCATGTTTGCCACTGGCCTGCGGATCCAACACGACTTTCGTTCCAGATTGGAACAATGGCCGAAGTCCCCATTTGTCGGACGCCCCTCTGCTTTGACCATGTCACTCTATCCCGCACCATCTCCTCGTCATGCGGAACCGACGATACAGCCAAGTTACTTTACGTCCTCATTGTACACCGAGGCCTTGCGAGAAGACATATCAGACCTGGTGGCCGAATTCCAGGAGCAATATACCGCAAATGCCTCGGAAGCACCCTTCTCCGTCTTCAAGCGGACTTGGAGGGCTCAGAAATGGCATTTGCTTCAGCTGAGGGTGTTCGATGATCGAACTCGTGAGGCTTTTCTGAAGAGCACATGTCGAATAATCCTTGGTGAGATTGTCTTTCAGCCTCGTGGGACATAAAGCCAAGCCATGACCTAGAAAAGACGAAGACCTGTGAACCTTTGTTTACGAGAGCGACGACGCTCCTTGCACTGTATACCTTCTACTCCACGCAACCCCTCGAGACGATACCTGCTATATGGCACTTAAAGCACATCCCAATACCTATAGGTTCGCTCTGAAACCCACCATGGGACTGTGCCACTCACTTTGACCAGATCATCTTCGCGACTTGCAGACTATCGCTGATAGCCTTGACACTTCTGACTTCGCCTCACTTCGGAGGCCGGCTGCATACGTCCTGCGCTTCCTGTGCGAGGGGAATGTATTCCTCATTCTACCAAACTCCAACCTTCATCCTGAAAATCCTCGGTCACTTCCTCGAGAAACGTATTTGGATCATGGCCGCATTGCATCGGCGGACGCACCTGCAACGAAGAAGAAAGGGCGCCCTACGAAAAATGACAAGACCAGAAAGATGAAATCCGCCATGCACAACCTGGAAGGCTGGCTTGACAAAACGAGGCCTTTCGTAGAACTTCCGCCTCCTGCAGTCGGCACCTCCGCGAGCGCTTCGGCAGCACCAAAAGTAGAGGGATACAAACTTATCAAAGCCGAGCTGCTTGACCTCATGGCCACCGAGGGCCCAGGGTCAGAAGGACATGCTGCTATTCTTAAAGCAAATGAATTCATTCTCCAGCGGCTAAAGGAAGTCCGGGAGGTTGTGCCCCATGACGATGATTCAGTGGAGGACTCAAGCAGCGCTGGCATAGGGCGTGTCGAGCTTGCTGTGGAGGATTTGGAAAGGGGACTTAACAGAGGGGTGTTGGATCTTCTCGAGGGGTCTGGCAAGAGGTGAAGCTATCTCTTGATGCTGCAAAATATACCGTCGTTTATGCTGTCAAACCCAAAGAAGCGCGGCCGCTCCCCGAGAGATCGAAGCCTAGGCTGAGGTAATTCCCGCTGAAGGCACGTTCGAAAGGAGGTTCTGCGTTTCCGCCTGCCCTTTCATTTCTTACCTTATCCCGGTGGATGGCAATGGCCCCATACGCCCAGCGTCGATATAACCCCAACACCTTCACCGCGAACTCGCGGACCAACTTGATACCACCCAATGCCCAGCCTGCGAGCAACGTCCGCCCCCAATACATAAAGCGTTTCTCGCCTTTGACAAGCTTGACCAGCTTAGGATCTTTGGTCAGTCAGGGCTTTCTGCGAACCTCGTCCGGCGTGTTCATGCTGACAATGAGGTAAAGTCAGACCAAGGAAACGCGTCGCTGTCGGACCGTGTAAGTTAGCGTCTTGGTTAGCGTCGCGTGCCCCACGACTGATGCAGTCGACCAGTTCTCCCTCTCTCCTGACCCAACGACATGGGGTTCCAACCTCTCTCCTGATAATCCGGAACCAGACGACTATCTCCACAATCCTGACCCAAAGCGGGATCGAAAATATGATTCTGGCGGGCATTTTATGACCTACCGAGGTCTCACAAATCTAGGATGCATGATCACGCTGTGTACTGGCCTGGTGGTCTTGTTGTGCGTACTGGTGCGGCTTGAAGTCATCCACTCCAACTGAAGTTCGTATCTTAGCGCGGGATACCCTCTCATTTCTCATTTCTTGTCCGAGAAGCCCTCAACGATGGGAGGGTTCAATATTGGGGGAATAAACGCGTCGGGTCAGGTACGTATCTACACGTACAGTGCGATGTTAAACCATTTACAAGTTCAAACAGATACCTAGCTTTCCCGGAAATTTTGGATTGATTGATAGTGACACACCCCACAATGTGTTTACCAGAGCATCGTACACGTTCCCCAATCAACAGCTTCAGCTGGTCTTTAGCGATGAGTTCAACGAGGACGGTCGCAGTTTCTACCCGGGCGACGACCCGTACTGGGAGGCTGCCGATCTCCACTACTGGGCTGTATGTACCGCTTCCTCACCGCTCGTTCAACTGGCTATCCCAGGCTAACAGACGCCGTGAACAGACCAACAACTTGGAGTGGTATGATCCAGAAGCCGTCACAACGAAAGGCGGGTTTCTCGAAGTCACCCTTTCGAAAAAGGAGACCCACGGGTTTCATTACCAAGGGGGGATGATTTCGTCCTGGAATAAGTTCTGTTTTACTGGTGGCCTCTTAGAGACATCGATTACTCTGCCTGGTGCAAATAATGTGGCTGGTTTGTGGCCTGCTGTCTGGAGCATGGGTAACCTCGGTATGTAGAACGCCAAGGATAGGAGAATGTGGTGGCATCATTCTGACCGTTATTTGTAGGAAGAGCTGGATACGGTGCCAGTTTGGAAGGAATGGTAAATCGTCACTATTATTCACTAATAGGAACTTTTGGTCACCATCTCTTCTCAGTGGCCGTATACCTACGATGCATGCGATGTTGGGACTGCCCCGAACCAAACCTTGAACGGCCTACCTGTCCAGGCCACCATCAACGGTGATAACTCTCTAGGAGGCGCCCTTTCTTACCTTCCAGGGCAGAAGTTGTCTCGGTGTACATGCCCCGGAGAGGACCACCCTGGACCTAAGCACAGCGACGGAACTTGGGTCGGAAGATCAGCTCCAGAAATCGACGTCTTCGAGGCTCAGATATCTGGTAATCCACCTGTTGGTGGTGTGTCCCAGTCAGCACAATGGGCAGTGAGTGATATATCACCCCGTCTTGCAGGGTTTCTCTGACGGACGTACTAGCCTTTTAACGCTCAGTACTCCTGGTTTAACACGTCTGAGAATATGATCATCCCCGATCCTGCCAAGACAATCTTCAACACATACACAGGAGGGGCTTTCCAGCAGGCGACCTCTTGTGTTACACAGACAAGTAAGCATCTCATTGGCATAAGGATCAAATGTGAATGATAACTTCCCTCTCTCGACCTCAGATCAGGGATGCTATGAACTGGGTCAAGGGTGCACTTCAGTCTACGGCTTCGAATACAAGCCTGGTAAGCATCATTCCCTGCGATTATTCCGATGCTCACTGATTGCTCTAAGGATTCGACACCGCCGTACGTTTGATAAGTATTGTACTCGCTGAATTACTCTAATGTATGGAGTTGACAGTATATCTCTTGGATTGCGGACGCAAACCTAGCCTGGACACTGAAAGCTCATGGCATGGCAGCCGACAGCCGTGTCGAAATATCATCTCGGCCAGTTCCTGAAGAACCTCTGGTAAGCAACTCGCTTCAGCCCAGATACATAAGCTCATTCCTATCAAATCTGCAGTATATTATCATCAATTTAGGAATATCCCAGAACTTCGGGGCCGTGGACTTTGACCACTTGACGTTCCCGACGACAATGAGAGTCGATTGGATTCGGGTGTACCAGCCCAAAAATGCCATCAACATAGGATGCAGCCCAAAGGGATACCCAACAGAGGAATACATTAACAAGTAGGCACACAGTATATCACGGTGGGCATGTCAGAATGTGCTGATTCGACTCGCAGGAACATCGCTGCCTATATGAACCCCAACATGACGACCTGGACAGACGATTATGGGAAGCCATTCCCCAAGAACAAGTTCCTAGGGCATTGTTGAACAAGAACTTGAATACCCGCATACGTTATATGCTCTGTACAATCCTCAAGTAGACTTTTTTAGCCTAGATCACCATGTTCGTTACGAAGCATGTGGGCGCTTAACGCGCGCTTAATGGCATTATTGGGCCGGCTTTTGTATGCGCCTTTCAAGCAACAGGTTGGTCAGATCGTGATATGATATGCCCTCTCTGCCCGCTAAGTTTATAGGTATAGTATATATGCAATTTAACTCCGTAATGATCAACGCCGAACGCGAAAAATATCTGAAGAATCAGTAACTGTCTCTACAACGTAGGTGTCGGCGTAACTTGTCGACGATCATGAAGGTCCTGTAGTTTGTGCAGCGTCCGTTCCAATGTAAGTATGCCTCCCTCCGTCAACCGTGGGACCGCTAACTCTTTATCCTCCGGCGAAGGCTCCGGGTTGCTCTTGCTGACCTCTATCAAATGCTTAGAATCTCGAAGAACCTTTTCCAGCCCGCCGTTAGTGTAGTAAAGCCATTCAATCTCTCTTTCAAGACCGCCAAGGGGAATCTCAAGTGCACGGCGGATGAAGCCGCGAGAAAGCACATATGCCTTTTCGCTGTATAAGCGGCTACAGGATGTGAGTTCCAAATAAGCCTCTTAGTAGGTATAACAGCAAATTTAGACTGACCTATTGATGATCCCCTCCTCAGTACCTCTGAGTTTGTCATATGCAGGCTCGCAGAACCACCTTTTGGAGGTATCAAACACCATGAGCATCAAATATTTGGGGCTAAGAATACGCGACTCACGGTTCTTTAACCAAAACCAGCCCTTGAATCGAAACAAACGCCTGGAGCAGAGAGGAACGTGCAGCACTCCATGTTTCACTTTGTTCTCCCGACCATGTGCCTAGAATAGAAAGGCAGACTTTCCCTTCTTCGTAAAGGTTCCTATATCAAAGACAAGCTTAACCTCCGACAAAGGAGATGTCAACAGCAGTGGAGGCTTACGGATTCACTGTAGATGCGCGCGTAAGTTATTACTCTCCACAATCTATGATCGTAACTTACCACGGCCATTTCCATTTGTCCAGCTCAGGAAATGAGCGATAGGAGGGCTTTGAGGGAAGTTAGAGTCAAGCATCCAGTCGATGACGAAAGGTGCGTCTTGATACGGCGTGTTCTCAGGGCCAATGATAAGGGATCGAAGCAAGTCTGCTCGGTCCTCGTAGGCTCTAACCACAATTGACTCTACCAGTTGAAAGAGGTGAGAAATAATCGAGGGAAGGCTATCTTGACGCTTACCTGGCAAGCTGCTAGCTAACGCACGGTACTCACGCTGAAGCCGTCCTAAAAAGGCCTTTGAAGGCTGAGAAGGAACCGAGGAATAGAAAGCATGGTCTACGGGTGCACTTGACAGAATTTCGAAACGTTTCCAATCGTCTGAATCTTCAGGCAAAGGCATGGAAGTTGGTAGAACTGTTTCCTTGATCGAAAATGGCGGAGGCGATTCGGCGCTGGGAGTGGCGAGTTGCGGAGGCTCCAGCCCAGAAACATCAATGTTATCCTTAGGACTCCCTTCAAGTAATGCAGCCAACTCAGGAGGATCAATGTCCATGCTGAATCCGTCAGCGACAATGTCTTCTTCGCCTTCACCGTCTTCAACGTCCTCCCAGTCTTCTACATTTTCCACATCCCGCTGCCATTGGCCATCCTCACCCATGGCCCAGACGGCGTCATAGTCGTCGTCGTATCCCTCTGATCCTTCATCGCTGCCCCAGGCTTCGTCCTCGAGTTGTTCCATTCCGTCGTACAGACGAGTAAGGCGCTCTAAGGAATAGTTTTTGACTGTCCAATCGGGATGTGTAACATCGACGGTGCCATCTAGTCTCAACTGGGATGTATAAGTTATACATTCGCAACAAACCATGTAAAACGTACCTCTGCGACTTCTCCAATCCAATGCAAGCTTTCATCGCCAGGCACTGGCCTTTTAATGCATGTGTCTCCACCTGAGCTTGCATCAGAAGCGACTTGATTACCGAGATCGCCCATGTCTTTCCTCCATCCGCAATAATGCCCATCATGGTAAGGAGTATCCCTAACCCATGGCTCCAGTTCTCCTATTCGCGGGACTCTGGGCTTCGTAGACCCATTGGTAGTTCCTTCTTTGTGAATGAAGACGAAATCACCCCGTCGCACACCAAACCCGTCGAGTACAGAACCAAGGTCACCTAATCCAGGATCACCGCTACCGTGATCCAGCTCTAGAACAGAGACGAGTTCATTTTCGTAGCTGGCTTCCAGTCGTAGGCTTGCGATGCGAGCGGCCGGGTTCGCCGTTTGGACGACGGCATATCTTTGTGCATCTTCCGTCTTCCAAAGTACATGGTCTCCTGGCCTGGGAACACTCATTAGTGACCAGGAATAGTCAGACGTGGATAATCCTCACCAACAGTCGTACTCATCTGGGCTGAGGTATGGAATGAGTTCTGTGGATCGGACCCTCTCGCGTATGCCGTCTTGCCAGAGGACGTCTAGTTCGGTGACAGTTTCTATTACGCTGAACGTTTGAACGTGTACAACGCCTGCGGGATCGCTCTCATTGCCATGCTCGGTTACAGGAAGAGATTCTGCGTCCTTGAGGTAAACTCTGTCCCCAATTCGCATTTCTGAATCAGCTCTTCCTCTGACAACCGTCAATTTATCAAATTCCCGACATGTCCAGAAACGCTGAGGTCTCTTCTTGTTGGCAACTTCTGAAGGTTCTAGCTTTGTAGTGTAAGCTGAAGGTTCGCCGGGCTAGCAGAGATCAATGAATTACCAATTGATTCATGGCAAGCCATGCAATAGCATATACACTATGCTTCACGCCAATGACTCTGTCCCTCCTGCCTGTGTCGGCGACTGGAGAACCTCCCCAGAGCGACCTCCACGCCGACTGCATGCCGTGCTGCAAAGGAGCAGGCGGCAAGATGTCCTATCACAATGATGGGCAAAGGAAAGGAGCAGTGATATGTAGTGCTTACCGGGCCTTCATCTCCGACAGCAAGGCGAGAACCGAGTTCCGGGAGGCGGACAAGCCTTCCGCCCTCGACTTCGACAATTGATTCGTCAAAAACCTGGAGGGGATAGTTAGCAATGAGCACTCCTTCAAAATGAGATTGGCGAATGCCTACTTCAATAATCTGTAGTCGGAAATGAGTTAGCATGTGTACAAGTGTTGAGTGAACGGAACGCGCCTGGCCGACCCAATCATCGTACACAATGTAATCCCCAATGTCTGCGTCTGGCTTGTCGAGCAAGTCTGCTGTCGTTTTCCAGCCGTCGACCACCTCTCCGCTTATTACGTGGGCCAATCGGCCGCGAACATGTACAGCAGTTACCACCCCGGATCGCATATCGTCGACGGACCTCTTGCAGAAGTCCCCGGGCTGCATACACCGGTCGACGAGCTTGAGTTTGGACTCGTCCAGGATTTCATTTCCAGCGCTATGAGTGATGTATGACACCCCGACTTCGCCTTGCTTCAGGGGGCGCAGCAGGGGATCCGCCATGCTGTCTTGGGGTGGAATGTCCTCTGGATCATGCCAGCATCTCTGGGTAGATAATGAATGAAGAGTAGGGGAGACTGTCAAGAGGACATACCAAAATGACACCATATGTACCCTTTGAATCCAGCTTTTGAACGATATCGTTCTGGTAGAGCTGAATAGGTTTCCCTCAGTCCGTCAGCAGTCACACATGCAAGTCCAATAGGTAAATCTGACCCTTTTCGAAGGCTGTTTTATCGGATCTGAAGGCATTTTGAAGTCTTACTATCAGCGAGTTGTAGGAGCAGACCAATGTAGTGGACGAAAACAGCCATTTACGCTGTTGCGTTCTATGGTTTTTAGGAAAGCTGCAATTGATAATGATGGGAGATGCGTCATGTGCGAATTGATTTGGATTTGCCGGTGCATCATTGCAAGCTCTTGGTCTATCTTGCCTCCAACCAGCATGTCTCTTTCACCGCTCTTTCAAATTCCCCCAGAGATCCTGCTTGATTGCATAGAACTCCTGGACTATAAGTCTTTACTTACCTGTAGGCAGGTTAGTGCGCTTTGCGCGGCTTTGAATGAAACATCATACTCACAACTCTGATCAAAGGTCTGCCGCCAGCTGCGAAATCTAGTAGATGAAGATGCAGCTTGCCAATACACGCTCGATCTATACACAGCGGGCCTGGAAGATGGGCCCTCTTTTAGTGGGACACTCTCAGACCGATTCGCCGCCTTGAATCAATATAGAGAAGGTTGGGACCAGTTGAAATGGCGCGACGCTCAGATGGACGTGCCAATGAAACAGGGTGGCTTGTGGGAACTCTACGGTGGGGTTTTGGCCCAGCAAACACAGACGAAGACGTTCGAATTCACCCGTCTACCTGGTATTTCTCGCGGAATAGCGTCAAATACCTGGAGTCTCGAAAAGCAGCGGTATAAAGTTCGCGACTTCGGTATGGATCCTTCTCAAGATCTCCTGGTGCTTTTGGAGAAACCTGGATTGTGCGTACAACCGCCCAGGTCCTGTATCCAAACTCACTTACACTCTCGCCTTTTGCCCTTGCAGAGATGGGTACTCGCATGATTGGGTCCACCGCGCACATTTTCTGTCGCTGGAAAAAAATCCTGGGGCTCCTCATCCCCTGGCCAAAGGCGGACCTGTTATATCGCATGCTCAAAACTTCATGGATCCCGAAATGTCATACACAATCCAAGTGTCTGGAAATCTCGTAGGAATCCTGATCCACACAATCCAAGCCGGGGAGAATGAGTTCCTCGTATGGGATTGGAAATCTGGAGAACGCAAGCTGGTAGGTGTATACTAGGACTTGAGTCAATCACCGAGATGCCTTACTGAACTTGTGGCAACAGTACCTTACGGGCGACGAAATACGTGCTTTCACTTTTCTCTCCGACCAGCATGTCCTTCTGTGTGTCTTGGATCTATTCCCCGTTGAAGACGAAGACGTCGAGCCCACTTTGGTTGTCGTGGATATTCAACGGTCTGGAGCGGGGGAACCGGAGAACATCCTCAGGCTAGACGAGTGCATCGTTCTCCACTGCCCTCCGTTCCAAGATACTGTCGGGATAGCTTCCTTCGGAATTCGTGCCGACCCATCTCCGACGTGGAGGCCCGACGAGAAGTCATCGATTCCCTTCCATCTTGCAAGGGACAACCGGCTCTATGTGGTTACGCTTTGGATCCAGGTGCAAAACAACGCACTTCCTCTATGGGTCAACCTCTTCATCCCCTCAAGTACGTTCATGTCAGTGGTCAAGTCAACTCCCAAAGACGCATCGGGTCCGCACTCGGTATCCTGGGAGGCCTGGGGTCAAGAAGGTTCGCGATTGATGATATCCGACCTGCCTCAATCGCATACCTGGGTCTGTTATGTGTACGGCACGAGATACATTGCACTTGAACCTCATCAGAAGGGGAATGAGAAGGTTTGGTGTCGTGTCTACGATTTTAATGACCTTCCAATACGCCGCGGTCAATTGAACGTTAAACCGGAGAATGTCATCGAGAAGGACTCCGAGATGGTCAGCCCAAGGGTTTCGGCAGAGGTCGTGTATCAAACTGGGCCAATCACACTCAAGAGTGGCAAGATTTTCAAGGACGATGTCACAAGTACTTTGCCATTCCGGTGGAAATCAGTCGAATTGGACATTTTGGCATCGGAGCGGAAGTGTGCGATCATGTGCAGTGAGGACAACATCATAATTGTCAATGTGAGTAGCGCTTCTTTTTCATATATAGCTCACAGCGCTTATTCATATCGAGAAGGCCCACACAAGGAAGTATCAAATCCTGACCTTTTAACACCATCGCTATAATTGCGCTAGTCCACTTCCAGGTATGTGGTTCCAGAGCTAAGGTTCGCCTATTGCACTGGCTGAACTGCATTCCACAGCATGGGTGTTAAACACGTGGTGGGGAGCAACGCATTGCTGATGCAGTCTAGATCCTAGATGAGAGACTGCTCCTGGCGACGCGGAAAAAAGATTTGTGGGAGTTCGCAAGGGCGCCTAGTTCTCCCTGACACGATTCCCAGCACATTTGCCGAGACGCTGGCTCTAAGAATGACCTCTCTGCGAGGTATTTTGGCTGAAATGTAGATATTTACGCTTATAGCTCACCAATGGGATAAATGTCTACGTCTTGGGGTCGAGAGAGTCAAAACAAGAAAGTTTCTGCGTGGATTTGGCGGGAGGAAGACAGGACAGATGCGGAGATGATCGGTCGGCATGGATTGCCGGGGAGATCTTATCTGATAACCCGTCAATCAGACGCCATTTCGATTTTTCAGGATCACAGCAGCGCTTTGCTTAAAACCCCCTCGCTCGCCTCACTCCATGACTCTAGAAAGCCCCTGCCTTGCCTTCCCCTTCTCCCCTGCGACATCATGATTCCGAAGCCCTCTTTGACCAAGGCCCGTTCACAGACTTTCAAGGCCTTCTACGCTGTTCGTAACCCTTAACAGCATCCACCTCTGAGAACGTGCTGAGCGCCCTTCTAGACGATACGTAGCCTTAGAAATAGACCGACAGAGGCCCCAGCAGACTTTACACCACCGGAGGAGAATGTTTGTACCTGATTTGTATCTCTTTCTCAATGCCTGCTGAGGATCATGCAGGACTTTATTCTGTCAATCCTGCGATCAAACCCCTCCTTGCGGGATACACGTTCCTACCTTGCGTCGTTCGGAGCCCTCCCCAATAAACCGCAAGCGAAGTCTGCGACTCCCCCACATGTTCCTGAGATCGTCATACCCCCACCAGTGCACAAAACTTCGACATCACTGCCCAAAATCAGCGACAAGCAGCAACAAGTGCAACCCAGTCCCGTAATCACTTCGATTCTCAACCCCGTCTACAGGCGGACAGCCCTTGTAAAGGTCCACGGCCCCTTCACGGACGTACAGCTGGACAGCATCACCCGTGGTCTGGTCTACCTGGAGAAACTCGGACTGGTGAGCGTGATCGTTGTCGAGAACGATGATCGAGTCATAGGCGAGCCGGACAAACGCAGCCGTATCATGGACGAGGTCATGCGGGTCGTTACTAGCTTGGAGCGACATGGTGCCCGTGCTCGTCCTGTGGTCGGCCCTGTGGCCAGGCTCGGCCCCAAGCCTGGAGGAGATGAGTTCAGTTCCGACCCCAAGTGCGACCCTCCGGAAACCCACGCCTACCCCCACGACCTGGTTCCCATCCGCTCATCCCTCCGCGCCGGGGAGATCCCTGTTGTTGCTCCCCTCGCATTGGACTCGTTCTGTCGCTCAGTCCGTGTCGATGCCAACGACCTCATCGCGGGCCTTGCATCCAGCATGATGGAAGCCGCAGCGCATGACCACAACCACTCGGCGCGCTCCGAACACGAAGACGGAACTACGGACCCCAACGCTATCGATCTCACTCCCCTTCGACTCATGATCATCAACCAGCACGGAGGCGTCCCTTCATACGCACGTTCTGGATATCCTCATCTCCTCATCAATCTCAACCAAGAATACGAGCATATCCAGGAAACTTTCGATCCGAAATGGAAGTCGTCACACCCTACGGCGCTCTCGGACCTGGCTTTAGCGCGCACCTGTCTAAACTACATGCCTCCTGCCTCATCGGCCATTATGGTCTCTCACAAGTCCCCGAGTTCGCTTATCGGAAACCTAATCACCAACAAGCCCGCAGTCAGCTCCAGCCTTCCTCATGCGCTTCTCCAAGGAAATCTGAGGCTTACTCCCCATACTCCTACCCTCTTGCGTCGTGGTCTTCCCATTCAAGTCATTCGATCCCTCGCAGACCTCGACAAAGAAAAGATGACGGCACTCCTGGAGCAATCCTTTGGTCGCACGCTGAACCAGGACGCTTTCTACAAGCGCCTGGAGAAGTCCCTCGATTTCGTGATCATCGTGGGCGACTACGCCGGAACTGCGATCGTGACGAACGAAGGTCGTCCTGACTCGAAAGAAGCGCCCATATCGTATCTCGACAAATTTGCCGTTCTCCCGAGTCATCAAGGAGACGGGACCGTCGATTTCCTCTGGGTTGCACTGCACGACGAGTCATATGGTCTGGGACACCCTTTCTCTGCCAATCCCAACGGAGGAAAGGGGGGGATGGGCGAAGGGCGAGACTTGGTGTGGCGGAGCAGGTCGAACAATCCTGTGAACAAGTGGTACTTTGAGCGCAGCACGGGCCACATGCGGATGGGAGAGTGGGTTCTCTTTTGGTCAGATGCTGAGAAGCATTTGAAGATTGAGCAGGGACGTCGGGGGAGTGAGGCCTTATCGTACATTGAGGACTGGGAGCACGGGCGGCTTGCTAGATGGGCCGACGAGATCCCGAAAATCCCTTCGGCTTGGAAATGATGTGAAAGGGAAATATAGAGGGGGCGTTTGCCTACTTTCCTATCTATTCTTTTTTCTTGGATGTTCTCGTGTTACCGATGTTGCCACGATATTAGTATATATACCATCCACAGCAGGTGTCTAATGACACCATCTAATCCAACACAGAAGAATGTAAAATAGCTGTACCCTTAACCAGTAGATCAGAACAGTCCGTCAAGGACTTTGCGAGATGCCTCGACACCGAGCTACATGGCGTACAATTAATTAATATGGAACTGAAGGTCAGAGGTAAAGGACTCACGAATGTGGCGGCGTTGGCAGGGAAAGCCTAGAATAGTTCCGTCAGTCTAGAATCATAAGTTTAAAACGTCGTTCGAAACTTACCCTGGCCATGGCGGGTCCGAAGCCCTTCCAGAGGGCAGCAACACCATCTGCCGCGATAGTCTTGCGCATACAGTCCAATATGCCGGAGTAGGTCCCGTTAGGTGCAGATTGCAGTCTTGACTTCAAGACCTAGAATTCGATATGATGAGTGAGCGAGCGATGGCGCATAATTCTCGGGCAAGAAGACATACATCTGGGGGAATAGCGATAGCCCACATCGCGACACCCGCTGTACCTCCGGCGATGATGATAGCTTGGAGGTTGAGGTCAGCAGGGGAAGATCCAGCAGGGGTAAGAGCCTTCTTGGTCACTTCGTAGGCAGCGAAGTATCTGCAAGTCGGGAAAGTGATGGTATGATCATGGCGACATAGGAAGGCGAACGAGGAGGGAAGGTGTCAATAAAGCTGCTAAATCGGGACGAACGGGAAGGAGTGACATACGCAGCGCTTCCTGGGCCATCCCGGGCGAGGGTCGCGCCCGTTCCACGGAAAATGCTCCGGATACCGCCTTCCTTGTACAGATGCTTCAGGACATCAGTGACACCCTTATACTTAGCCTCGGATCCTGCCTGGCCCTGGACCTGAAGGCAAGCTATGTTTAGCACCCGCGTATGATCGGAGACTATGGATCAAGTACCTGGAGGAGAACTTTGGCGCGTTCGACGGGTGCGGTGACGAGGGTGGTTGGGACGGCAGAGAGGAAACCGGCGAGTGCGAGCTCGGGTATCGAAAGCGCGGAGGACTTGCGGTCGGGGGTTGCTGAGAAGATTAGCTGCTTAGAAGCATCGTAGGCCTATTGAAGATTGGTTGAATACAATCGCAATATGTGCGGGTAGTAAATGGTCGTACCCAGAACGAGACGGCAAAGATTGGTGTGACTCCGAGCAGAGGAGGGACAATTCCTCGGTACAACCTGCACAAGTAAGGTATGAATCGGGGCTTATAGGGAAGGGATTCATCCAGACGCACCCCTTGACACCGTCCTTCGCCACTGTCTTCTTAACACAGTCGATCGCACCAGTGTACGCTCCGGGAGACGCGGTTTGCAATCGTGTCTTCGTCAAGTCGAACGGGTGACCTGTTTGTACCGGACACGTCCCGTCAGGAGAGATCGCTGGTACAAGAGAGGTTATGCTCACCGACAACGACAGCGCAGACACCTCCGAATCCACCAGCGATGAAGGACTTGACGTTCTCTGCCGCGGACGACCCGCTGGCTTTGGGCTTGGTTTCGTCGCTGCTCTGAAGGATCCGTCACAGGACCATCGGTCAGTGGAACTGAGTTTTCTGTAGAGATTTGTATAAGGGTCAACTGACCATCTCGTCGTCGGGAGTGGTCGAAGGTTACGGGGTCGGAGGAAGGTGAGGAATTTGGACTTTTAGTATCTACATGACATCTTGATGTTACTTTTCAAGGAGCTGGGCATGGGCCGGCAGAACGCGGATTTCACATGCCAAAGCCCCTTCAGAGCTTCCCCATGGCACACGACTCGCTAATCCGGCAAAGACTTCAAACAGGGCTATCTAGTCGAATTCCATTCAAAAACCGGTAGGTAATAGTTACAAAATATAATACACAGATAAGATAACATGTCTCCTTCAACGTTCAACGTTCAACTGCAATGTCAAGAAAATGGGGTTCGAATAATAGGAGTGGAATGCCTGAACGATCTATAGTGGTAGTCATAATAAGTCAAGAGAAAGCTCTATTCCGGCCCCTAGTCCTCGTCATCATCACGACCGAAACCCCCAATGGGCTCGTATGTCGCCTCTGTCGTGTCTCTCTTCCAGAGAATCCTGACGCCATAGAAGAAACCGCAGATAATGACGAGACCCATTGAGCCGACAGCAGTGGGTGCCCCGTACTCGACCCACCACTTGGGCTGGTATGGAACCAAGAGGCGATCAATTTGGATGACCCCGCCTGCACCACTGCCGGTGGTTGATCGGCCCCAGGCGACCACACGCGCAAAATCTCCTTCTCCATCCGTACCTCGTGCGCCTTTGATGCCAACGACATAGCTGTCCTCCTCCTGCATCTTCTGGAAGACGATGTCTCCATAGACGGAAGTCGGTGACCGCAACGTCGAGTAGGTTGCGTCGTCCAAGACGAGCGGGCGATTATTGTTCAAGGGGACATCGACTTGGTCGCCTGTGAAATCCGTCTCCGGGACAGGAACGGGGATCAAGTGCTGCTCAACAAGCGCCTTGAGGCCTTCCTCGTCGGCGTAAAGTTCGGTAAGGTTGTACTTCTTGAAGGCCTCGTCTGGTGGACAAAGAAGCGTCCACCCGACACTTTCAGTGTACTGGCCTGCGTATGGCGTGTCCTCTGGGGGCGCAGTACCGTTCAAGACCCAACCAAATCCTGCCTTGTTGACCAAAGATGCCATAGTGCTTCCCTTGGCAGCTTTAACCAACTTCCCGACTGTGAGCTGCACAGACCGAGGAATCAGGATGTCGGAAACCTCATGGATAACACCTGTCTTGGTGAGGAGGTTCCGAGGTGTAATTTCGGCCTTGAGGCCGACCCAGCCGCCACTTGCACCCACATACATCGTGTCGTTCTTCGTCCGTTGGAAAGTTACGTCAGAACCCTCGAGAGTAGCAAACGTGTGTTGGCTACCCTTGGAAAGGCGAGTAGCATATTCCACCGAATCGAGTGTATGGTGAAGAAGAACGCTTTCCAAGTCAAGTTTGGCGGAGGGCGAAAGGAGATGTGCGCTGACAAGAGAACCAAGGCGCTTGAACGCGTCGTTGCGAGGGATGAGTAGAGTTGTATGTGGCGTTGTTCGCAGGGTATCGGCTTGAGAAGAGGATAGAACCGCCGCGAGGAACGAAGAAAGATCGAGTAAAGGCAGTGCGGTTTCCAGCGGGTCTGCCGGTGGAGTAATGGGCTTGTTGATGAAGTAGATTATCGAGTTGTTGACATGCACTGACCCGTACTGGGTTAGAGCGTGTCCTATGAACGACTTCACCACTCACCTGGCTCGCTGATAACGCCTGCACCTCCAAAAGTGATGTGCCTCGATGTTTTCTTCTTTGGATCCCCCAAGTCAACCTCGACCGGAAGAACTTGTCGCCCTCCTGCGAGCCCATCTTCAATGAGCTCAGTCTCCAAAAGAAGGCCATCTTCCATCTTCTTGGGTGTCCAGCGACCAGGGAGGAAATGATACTGGAGCAGTCTCCTTAGCTCTTTACTCCCCCTCTCGGGTAAGTCAGAGCCTCCAAGGATTGACATAATATCATCCGTTGGAGCAAGGATTGTGTACTCTGGATCGGTGTCGTTGATGAGCGGGGTTAAGTCTACTGAGTGGAGCAGAGAGACGAAGGTAGTGCAGTTGAGGGCGAGCAGGTACTTCTCCGGGGTCAGTTTGAGGGCGTTTGGGGGGATGAGCAAAGAGTCGACGAGATGTAGCACACCGTTAGACGCGTATATGTCAGGTTGAACAAGCTCAGCGTCCGAAATCTTGACTTTGTCCTCAGGTGTTATAGCAATATCTAGTGTTGTTCCGTCCAGCGTCGTCACTAAGGGGCCCAAGTTAGGTAAAACACGAGGAGAGGGAAAGTTAAACGCACATGTAACACCAGATTTAAAGGAGTCAGACCATTCGACGGATTCCTTGACCACTGCGTGCATATTCAATATACGCTGAAGATCATCAGCCGCGAATTCGCTTTCAAGGTAGAGCCTCTCGTAGGGGTCCAGAGCGTCCCATGCTTCGTCCACTGGTAAGAATACTGTGAGATTTGCAGTGGTGTTGAGACGAGAAACAGCCTCTGGCCCGAGGATCTTGTTGAAATAGGACACGGATGAGTGCTGTTCTATAACACGGGCTAAAGAGACATTAGACATTGAAAGGCAGTGAGTGATAGAGACGAACCCAAGTCCGGTGGAGGCTCCAACACATTGTCGATCCCTATCACGACCCCATTGGCAGCTTCTGCAATTCCCTTCACGAAAGATGCTCCGCCTGCGCCAAACGCATTCACACCCACGCGCGTACCCGAATCATCAGCAAACAGTCTGACTCGCTGCGGCTTTCCTCCCAGACTCCCCCCTGGAACTGGCATCCAAGGGGGATTTGGGGGAGGCTCTCGCGTTGGAGGCTGCAGGCCGAGTCTGGGGAAGTGCAGGGTATCGTGTGTCTGGACTTTGCCTTCAGACGGCGTGTTTGGGAGCGTGTAGTTCAGAAGGTGGTAGAAGAGTTGTTGTCGAAGTTTCTCCTGGATATTGTCGGCGGTATTGAAGCTTTCGTCCTCGAGCACACTCCTCCACAACGAGTTGGATTCTGAATGTCGCTTGATGGCGTCGTTTGTCGGAGCAAACAGGGTGCTGTCCACGAGGCGATTTAGGGTTGGGATGAGTCGAGTGCGTTGCAGCAGCCGCAGCAGGGAAACATAGTCGGGATCGGCACTGAGGACATCGACGAGTGTCTTGGAAACTGTCGTTGACGCTGTGTGGTTGGACAAAGGGATCTGGGCAGAATACGTGAACAGCGGCAGCAAGGCCGCCGTCAGTGCGACTGGAAGGCAGCCCCAGCGCATGGGTGGGAGCAGAGGAGGATGGTGAAAGTGGAGGCGCAGCAGCACGGAACGGGAATGCTCCGCCACGTGCCCGCATCCCCGCAATTGGCATGACGCGTTTTGGGCTGATTCCGGTCTTGGACTGGAACGCCAATGTTACCGCCCGTATAGTCCTTACATATCTTCAACGTCGGCATGCTTCAGCTCCAGCAAACCTGCACTGGCTATCCCGCCGAAGGCCTGCAGTTTATCCGGTTACCCAAGGAGACCCTCCTGGTGAGCAACGCCTGTCGTCACCCGGAATTCGCGTTGTTGAATTCTCAAAGCTGTACCCGTCTGCGGACTCCGTTTTAATTCGAAATGCCCAAACTCTCGGCCTTCGACGCGTTCTTGCATTCTGGGAGGCGTTCTCTGGCATGATAAAATCCAAGGGCACTATTTCGTGCATCTCTGTCGACTCCGGAATGAGGCTGGTACGAGTTCCGGCGCTCCTTCTCAGCCCATCTGACCCCTCTGTGCGGTCCAGATCATCGCTGCAATAGGGACTCGTGTAGTCGCATGGTCATTGTCAGACGTACAGGAGGATGCCTGGAGAGTGCACTCAACTCTGGTTCTTCCTGAAGGCCACAATGTTAGCGCGCTCGGTAACAAGGCTGGTGAATATTAGGTTCCTGTCCTTAGTAAATGCATCGCTCAAGATTTCCAGGAATGCTTGCTGTTGGGACCGATAGAGGCTTCAGTCTCTACACTCTCGTGATGGAAAATGACCTTCCGACATGGGCTCAGAAATGGTCGACCCCGTGAGTTCCTGGATGCATCCCGCTTCCACCCTTACCTGAACCTCATTAGTGTAAAGGGCATTATACATGTCAATTTTGCGCCATCTTTGATGTATATTGCCACAGTCTCCAAGGTATCTTCATTCGCTATGAGAGCGGTTCTAGACTTGATGCCTGAACGACAGCACGATACTTCATTGCGACTTTATTCGACTGCTGCTGGACGTCAAACTCAAGCTCTTCCCCACCCTCGGCAGGTCACAAAAATAGCTTGGCGTCGGCCACAGCCATCGAGCCGGTAAACACCCCAATAATCCTCAGCCAGTGCAGATAACCTTACCAGTCCCATAGATACGACTTGATATTATACAGTATCACTTCTGATTCTGTGTTGCGCATATTCATACCCATCATCGACTCCCCGGAATACCTACAGCTGCACGCATCCTTGGATTTGTTTTCTTCACTACCGTTTTCAGTCGCCCTCAAGCACGCAAACTCCCACTCGTCCATATTTTGGCTGGACCGCCAGACAGTCGGAACAGTACTTGACCATATCCTTAACCAGTCGAGCGAAGAAGATGAATCAAAGAAGAGACGAATACAGGAGATTAAGGATGAAGGTTGGGATCTTTTCCTCCGTGTTCTGGGGGACGGGTCAATCGTTGTCACAGCAGTGGCGGTAAGTAAGTTCCCCCCCGCCCATGTTCTCTGCTGAAAGATTCCCCTGTAGAATATCGACCGACGCCCACCTACCCTACTTAGGCAATTCACGCTCCAGCAATCTCAGCCGTCCATCTTTACGCATCCGCCATCTTACCTTTATCTTCTGCCCCATCAAAATACAGCCTTGCTGACGATGGTCACAAGTACCCCTCTCATGGCATTTGAGCTTTCCCCTCTTGCATTCTTCGACGCCAAATCGCATGGATTAAAGCTTATCGCCGCCTTTCCTGAGAGAGAGCCAGAGGAAGAACGTGCGATCCTGCGGCTGGTTAGGACTCCTGAAGGGAAAGGGGTTGGTGTCATCCGTGAGGACTTTGGCGGTGATGCTTGGACAATTTCAAAGCGAGGTACTGAACTGAAGCGTACTGGTAACTGGACAAATGGACAGTTCATGATTGTCCTGTCTGAAGGTGAGCTCTGAAGACGGAGCACCGACTAAGCCCTGTAGTAATGGCTACGCATCTAGGTCACCAGTCCGCCACCTTTTTGCAAGAAACCGGGATTCTCACTTTGAACAGTGACCCGGCCCAAACGCTAGAGCTTCCTCGCCTGGAAAATCTCTTCACAATGCCTTCGCCGTCCGGCTGCGAGTTCATAATCGCAGTGACAGCTGACTACTCTGTCATTCAAATCAAGGTCACTGAAGGGTTAACCACTCAGCTCTCAATCGTGTCGGAAGGCCCACTTCCTTTATCGTCGAAACCAAAATTCATTCAACCGGTGGACCCCATGGCCTGGCCAACCATGAGAGAATGGATGGAACACGACGTACTTTTGAGTGTCTCCGAAGACGGTGAACTGGCTTTCTGGGCGCCCGAACCGTCTAACGGGGCGCCTTGGAAATGCACAGGGAAAGTGAGAACAGGGAGGAGCGGATTTAAGAAAGCCAAGTGCAGTTCGATGAAAAAGACGGCTCTCGGTATGTCCTGGCCCTCATAAGAGGTATTACAGTGCACTTACAAATGCTGGCTAGTTGTCGGGCATGAAGTTCACGACGAGCTTACCATCTGGGACTCCACAGAGTCAGTCTTCGCAACTGGCCTTGAGTACAAGAAAGAGGACAAGTGAGTTCGTATAAGCGCATTTAGAAAGTATACTGATGTCTTTATTCAGTGATCGCATTCTCGACTTGGATTGGAGTTCTACTCCGGATATGCAATCGATACTGGCTGTTGGCTACTCTCGCCATGTTGACATACTTTGCCAACAGAGGACGACCTACTTCGACCAAGGACCCGGATGGGCGCTAATCCACAGGATAGATATCTCAGGGCAAGTTAATCCGCTGCTCAAGGTGGTCCCCTCTCATATTTCGTCTTCTTTAGATTCACTCCTTATACGATCAGCGACTCTGTGTGGATGGCGAATGGTGCCTTTTTGGTTGCAGCTGGGCAACAGATGTACTTATTTGGCGAGCCTGCCGAGCCTACTGAAGCCAAGTCTCTCCAGCCCAATGAAAGCCTGTTCGAGCACGTTGCAAGGCGAAATGGGCCTTTAGAAGACTACAATCCTCAGATGCTTTTGCAATGCTTGCTTTGGGGTAATCTCGCCTTGTCTCTCTGATACAGGCATCCTAACTGACGAGCCTTCAGGCAAAATCCAACTAGTGAAGGACATCATCGTTAACTTGGCTTTGGACGTTGCACGCCACGAAAGGGAAGACTCTTACGACTGGACTGCATTGCCTGTCGAAAGATACCTTGAGAAAGATCAATCATTATCATCAGTGAGTTTCCCGCATTATTGCATGGCATGTGTATTGATAGTGCTGCAGGGCTCGCAAAAACAATATAAGAACCTATTCGCATCCAATGGATATATCGACAAGTGCGAACCGCTTGGTTTACGACTAGATATCATGCTCACTGTCCCACAGCTCCGACGAAAATTCGTTCTCTCGCGCGCTTGTGGAACGCCTGATCAGGCACCTGGAATCTCATCAGATCCCCCACCTGAACGCAAATGAGCGAGCGCATCTCATCGTGTTGATACAAACGACGTTAGAGGTGAGTAATTGCACGGCTTATGTTATCAGGCTAATTTCTACCTCGACAGATTGACGAGCAAAGGCGCGCTCTCGACGAGAATGGTCTTCGCTACTTGATATCTATGCGGTCGTTCTACATTCTGAATGAGAGAGCATCGAGCGATGGTACACTACCTTCCCCTGCGGCAAAGCGGGAGCGTCTCCGATATCGAGACATGCTCTGGGCTTACCACAGCGAGAGTCAAGACCTCCTTCTCAATGCCTCCATAGCAGCGTGTGGTGGCAAGATGACGTGGTCAGAGGCTCGAGCTGTAGGTCTCCCATTGTGGCTGACGTCAACCGAGACTCTGGTGAGTGTTCCATGTCTCATCGAGGTCGCTATACCTAACAGGCCTGTAGAAGCAACAATTTGAAGTCATTGCACGAAACGAGTACATGGCTGGCGAGGTTCGCGATCCAACTAAGTGCTCACTCTTCTATTTCGCACTCGGAAAGCACAAGCTCGTCCATGGGCTCTGGAGACAAGCTGCATGGCACAAGGAGCAGGGTCTGATGCTAAAGTTCTTGTCCAACAATTTCGCGGAACCTCGGTGGAGGACTGCCGCTCTCAAGAATGCCTTTGCTCTACTCAGCAAACAGCGATATGGTTAGGATCCCCATCCACAACCTCTTTCCAATCAATGTCTAACCAATTGGGCGTGCAGAATACGCCGCGGCCTTCTTTTTGCTCGGTGGCTCATTAAAGGACGCCGTCAATGTCTGTCTCAAGCAGCTGAAGGACTTCCAAATGGCAGTAGCTATTGCCAGGGTGGCGGAGCAGAGTGACGAAGGTCCCATTCTCAAGGAAATCCTATCAAATACTGTGATACCCATTGCATTCGAAGCGGGGAACCGGTACCTTGGAAGTTGGGCCTTCTGGGTCCTCCATCGCAGAGATTTAGCAGTCCGCATCTTGCTCGTGAGTCCTTTCTTTCTGAGATGCGCTCTTGAGTCATGCTTGAACTCCCATTAGACGCCTCTAGAAGACATTGCCTCGGCTTTCAACGTGGTTGTTGAGGAGATCCAGGAGCCGCAGTATGACGACCCGAGCTTGGCTCTGCTGTTCAAGCAACTTCGGATGAAGACACTGCAAGCAGCCAAGGGGACGGCTGAAATCTCAGGGAAGTCAGAATTCAAGTTCATTCTCCAGATGGCGAAGGTGTTCTGCCGAATGGGTAAGCTCTTTACACGCCTGTGACCCGTCGAAATCAAGGCACTGAAGGGTCGATAGGTTGCCACGTACTTGCTCTCGACCTTGTGCGATCATGGTCGTTTGCAAGGCCTCCCACTGTCGTCCATTCCCCGCCGACGTCTCCTCTGAACGGATCCAATGCATTCAGCCCCACACAGCCCCTGTTCCCCCTAGAACCCGCTCTCAACAAGCGGGCATCCATCATGATAGATATGGATGTCAGCTCGCTACCCCCGACGCGTGCAGATACCCCAACTAGTCAACAGCCATCAGGAATGGAAAAGGTACAAGAAGAAAGTGATCTCTTTGCCCGAAAAGCAGGGCTTGGGAAGCTCATGAAATCCGCAAAGCAGGATGTGCAAGTACCAGAGTTCGACATGAACTCATTCTTCTAGGATTTTGGATTGAAACAAGGGTCGTGGTATTTGGGAGATTAATATACAAAACATCGTCATCTTCGTGGATTTGGGGGCGAGCGGACAGCAAGTTGCATAAGTGTGGAGTCGCAGAGAAGTGAAACAGACCGTGTATGAGTGGTCGAGAGGACAAGGAAAATCCGTGAACTAGCTATGTAAGCAAGGTATATTAAGTTTGGACTTCAACGTCGCGCTTCTTGAGAACAAGGTCATTGCCAGTGACGCGCTTGAAAACGTCCTGGACGTCCTCGACGACAGTCTCGAAGTGCGAGGTGGCGTCGTATGAGCGAGTGATGAAGATGTCGTCCTCCTTGCCCGTGCTCGTCGGGGTATAGATAGGGCTGATGGAAACAAACCTAGTGAAGGGAGGGCATTAGATTGAAATGAGAACAAAAGTGGCAAAGTTCGTACTTGTCGTGGATAGGCCCCAAAAGGTTAAGACCAGGAGCGATCTCAAGCTCAGGCTTGTCGGTCTCGACGATTGTACTAACAATGGCTACATAGATGTCCTTGGCGCAGACGTTGTGCGTTGAAGAGACCATCGCGACGTAGATATCTTGATTTCCGCGTCAAGGAGATGTTTAAACACGCAACTAAACGGGCTTACCGTTGCGGCGATTAACTTGGTTCTGGGGGATGATGATTTGGCAGGAATCAGAGTCCTCAGTTCCAGGAATGGGGTGCTTGAGCAAGCAAATCGCGCGGACGACCTTGCCTTCCTCGACGACACGCATCTTTCCTCCCTCAGCTTCCTTCCCGGCACCGAAGTAGCTTGGGTCTCCAATGATCTGTTTGGCCTTCACAGTCTCATCTCCACTACGCACACCTACGAACTTGCCATCGGCATCAGTGACGATCTCATCAATGGGCTTGTCGAGCATGTAGGTTCCGCCATAGATGGCACTGAGACGAGCGAAGGACTGAGGGAGCTCTCCGAGACCATACAAGGGATAGATGTAGGGGGATTTGCCGTATCGGGCCATGGAGGAGGTGTAGAGGATGATGCGGTCGTATGTGGGCCTTGCGGGCTTGGTGATGTAACTGCCAGCTGATTAGATATGCGCGTCAAACTGTCAAATAGGAGCTACATACTCATCGTCAAGATACAGGGCCATAGCATGGCCAATAAAGTCCTGGGTACCGGGTTCAAGACCGAACTTCTCGTAAACGGTCTTCATGTTATCCCTATCCAAGTTGATCCCTGGATACCGTCCATATGAGTGGCTGCGGTCATCACTGTAGGTTGCACTGGATGCGTTACCTTGGTGAGTGGCGGGATCCTCATCCTTCCAGTTCTGCAGGAATTCGAAAAACTTCTTTGCCCGGCGTTTCTCGAAAAGACCCATGAGCGAACTCTTGACTGCCTCCATCTCCGTGCTGGGCACCTTCGAGATCTTGCCGTCGCGATAAACGAAGCTTCCTGCAATCTGTTTGAACTCCAGGTACCTGGTGACCTCGGTGTGAACGAGGATCTTGGTCAGTTCACCAGATGCAATGATGAACTTCGGAACAAGGTCGATGGCGTAGTCCCTGTCGCGCCCAAGCTCGGTGGGTGGCGCTTGATCAGGGCGGAATTTGCGATAGAGCTGTGACGACGGTGAACGACGAGTAACTTCGGCGATTAAGAAGACGTACCTGGGTGAGGTTCAAGCTGGCACTGTCGCCTCCGTAATAGTCGTTGCGATCCATATGAAGGACCTTCTTGCCCTCCACGGAGAGTAATCCAGACAGGATACATTCTGTCAAGCCTGTACCGAGCACGATGACCTTGAGAACGGTGAGATGAGAACACACTATCCGTCCAGAGAGGAGGACATACGTCGTATTCTTCATCCATGGTGGTTGGTTAGGGTGTCAAGGTATGGCTGGTTGGGAGGAGACAAGGCGTTGCCAATGTCGGGGATCGATCTTGTTATATGATGGCACTTCACGTGAACACCCCCAAAGTTAGGGGTAGACCCTGAGCTTTCAAAAGCTTTGTCTCTGAGAACAGAGCCTGTACGTGTACATATAGCGTGCATCAACATATAAGACATGCGAGGCGGCCAAGATAATCGAAATTTATATTAAAGTCCCACGGAAATGGTAATGTGCAAGAATGTCAAAAAATAAGGATATAGACGCCAGGTCAAGATTTATTCGTGACCTTCCAAGCTTTAAATCAGGAAGACTCGGCGTCCGACTGGCGCTTAAGGCGAGGCAGAGCTTTTGTCGGGCGGACGCGCTGGGACTCGGACTGAGAGTTCTCCTTGCGGATCTTCTCCACGAGAAGCTTGATCTCTACATAGAAAAGTCAGCACGATGGGGAATATAACGAAACAAATGGACGCACGCTTCTCATTGTTACGATAATACTGTTGCCAAGATTTGTCTGAGCGCTGGGGGTGCTAAAGGGAGGCGTCAGTCATAGTGCCCGTATAGCCTAGATCCGGATCACCTTTTTTGCGAATGAATCCCAACGCTCCCTCATAGAGGCAGCTTCCCAATCTCCTTGGTATCGTGCAATACGCTTTGCAACCATGTACATGTCCGCATCCGTAAAAGGTTCGCCTTTCCCGCCCATGTCTTCCTTGTCCCAATGACGAACAGGTACACCATCGTCGCTATCGCTCGCGTTAGAGATTTCGTCGTCTTCGTCGTCATTGCCATTGTCATCATCATCATCTTCGCTGGCGCTAAGATCGCGATACCTTGGTCGCTTCGGTTTCGGTTCTTCTCGTCCCTCCGAGGGCCCAGCATTCGTGTTACCCGTTTGCCACATTTTCTCGTGTGCCTGGCTGAGGAGCTTGTCCGGGAGGTCGTGGTTATTCGACCAGTGGGACAGCCAGGATTGAGTAGTGTGATGTGGTGCCTGTAGGTGGTCAGGCACTCTGAATCTTCTATCGTTCAACGAGGGGCCCACCTTTTCAGCAATCCTCTCGCATAGTTCATGCCGCGTCAAGGTGTTGTCTTTGATCAGGCTACGGTGAATAAACTTAATGAAGAACTCCCGATCTTCGTCTGTGTACTTATTCCCTCTTTTCAGAGGAACAACCCTGGTCGGGGGTGAGGGTGAACGCGAAGGCGGATCCGGGATCTTTATATCTGCGTTTGGAGGGGGAAGATGACTGTTGAAAACAGCGGTCGGGGCCGTAAGACTGTTGAGGGTCGCGCGGCGACTGCCTGTCGCATGAGACAAAGCAGCAACAGGGGTGTCCTCTTTGGTGCGAGCGGCCTTCGAGGTCGATGCCTTGGGAGGTGCCGACGCTTTGTTGGTACTCCCCTTGGGTCGTCCTCGCGGCCGTTTTGCTGGTACAATGGACCTAGTTGCAGATGCAGAACGTTCAGGAGATTCGTCGACATTAAACGAGGCAGGGGATGGTTTCTTGATTGCCGGTTTCTTTACTGCTGGAACCGGTCCTTGGTCCTCGCTTGCCGCCTGCTGCTGGTTGTTTTTCTCCTTAGCGTTTCGTTGACACATAGTTACCCAAGTATCGATGCGGCCTTTGTTCTCGAGGTAGTAGTCTTTCCATAGAGATGCAGAATGCCCATTAATCTAATACGCGTGTTAGAGGTTATTTCGGCGCGTGGTAGTATCGACTTACCCCGTGTAAACTGTTCAGGATTTCCTTGTAGTTCTGCCCTCGTTGAATACCGTTGAGAATATATTGAACAAGGGTCGGTTCGTCAGTGACTTGCACAGGGGCAGACAGCGCGATCGCGTCCTGTAGGACGTTCGCAGGGATAAAGTTGAGACCAGCCATGCCCTGTGGCAGCAGCTCGCCGGCCCGTTGCGATGGAGCTGTGGCCTGCTCCCTGTTCATCTGTACTGGAGTTAGCTATCCTTTCTTTAACGTCCAGTCTACAATTTGTGCAGGAAGACGTAGAGTGGTCCGTGGTCCAAACACTAGAACATACTTCAGCCGTGTCAAAGCAACTATGACTGTCCTACGACATGGAAAGTTAGTCCTGCCTTTGCAGCCATTTGAATTGCTTTCACTCACCTAGCGGTATACAAAGAGGGGGTAGAAGGGCAAGACACCGGAGAGTTGGTATTTTCTGGTGAGCTCAACGAGTCAAAGGCGCGCATCCAATTCAGTGAGTGATTAGTTACGTAACCAATCAAAAGTCAACCACGTGTGTGGTTATTATTGGAGTCTTGGCATCACTGACTCCAAGATCCGTTAGAAGCACCGCGCCGGGCCTTCCCCAGACTTCAGCGTTCAGCGAGCCTCCATCTGCTTCTACCCCACCATGCCTTTCCCCAGATTCCCCCAGCTTAGGACTATACGACCTGGTGCATTCAGCACTTCTGCTCGCTCCTATGCGTTGAGCGCAGCTGCCTTGCCCAGAGCCCAGAAACTCTCGGCGGACTGGAAAGGCACCAGCGCGACAGGGGCTAACACGAAGAACTTCATTGGCGGTGAATTCGTGGAGAGCAAGACTACAGAGTGGATAGACGTTCATGACCCCGTGTGTATTGTCTTTTAATCTCATTGTGTCGTGTACTGACAACTCTATCAGTCAACACAGACCGTCTTAACCCGGGTTCCTCAGACCACGGATGCGGAATTCGCCCAGGCGGTCGATGCTGCATCCCATGCCTTTAAGACCTGGAGCAAGACCAGTGTCCTCACTCGCCAGAAGTTTGTCATGGAGTATGCACCTTCCTCTCAATTCACTCCCCAATGTTTCTGATGTGGCTCTTCCAGGTTGCAGCATCTTCTTCGTAAGAATGCCGACGCGATCGCTGCTAGCATCGTTCTCGAGCAAGGGAAGACAATGGCTGGTATGCCTTTACCTGTTTTCATTGTCCACAGCATTTGATAGCCCCTAGACGCGCACGGTGACCTGCTCCGTGGTTTACAGGTGGTAGAAACGGCGGCAGGAATCACGTCAACATTACTCGGCGATAAGATTGAGGGTATGGATCTCACTTTTCGTGACCAGAATACCTCATCAGACTGGTATCTTAGTGAGTAAGGACATGGACACCTACGTTCGAAGGGTACCGCTTGGAGTCTGCGCTAGCGTTGCGCCATTCAATTTCCCCGCGTGAGTACCCTCCGTGTCCTTTGAAGAACCTCCTTGCTGAAATATAGATGGCTACGCTCAGGATGATCCCTCTCTGGAGTATTCCCATGGCTTCAGTCACGGGCAACACACTTATTCTTAAACCCTCGGAACGTGACCCTGGTGCAGCCATGATCATTGCAGAACTTTGCAAGCAAGCAGGTATGCTTCCAATGTTACGGCTAGTTGTTTGATTATAACTAGAACGGTATAGGCCTCCCTGACGGCGTTCTCAACATCGTCCACGGAGGGGTGCCCACCGTTAATGGGATCTGTGACCACCCCGACATCAAGGCTATCAGCTTCGTTGGGGGTGACAAAGCGGGCAAGCATATCTACGAGCGGTGAGGTCCATTTTCCTTTGCAGGTCATTGCGTCCCTTATGTATCTGATTAGGGGCACCCAAAATGGGAAACGAGTACAGGTATCAGCCGCTTCTGGAAGTTGCAGTTTAAGCGCTCGGCGCTAATGCCGTCTATTACAGGCAAACTTGGGCGCTAAGAACCACGGAATCGTGATGCCTGATGGTATGACATCTTCCCCGTCTGTCTGCGTCGTTGGTTTGACCCTTTGCGCAGCGAACAAGAATTTGGCTTTGAACTCCATCGTCGGAGCTGCCTTTGGGGCTGCTGGACAACGATGCATGGCGCTTTCCGTCGGTACGGCCATCCTGAATCAAGCTTTGATGCAAATCATGCTAACAGTGACTCTAGCCTTGCTCGTCGGAGAGGCACAAAACTGGCTCCCGGAACTAATCGAGAGGGCGAGCAAGCTGACAGTCAGTGGCGGCTTTGAGGATGGTGCTGACCTGTGAGTCTTGTGCAGGCGTTCTATCCAATGCCACGCTGACGTTAAATTAAGTGGACCTGTCATTTCTCCTGCGGCGAAGGCTAGGATCACTTCGCTCATTGGCTCAGCAGAGCAAGAGGGTGGCAAGATCTTGCTTGATGGCCGTAACATAACTGTTCCAGGATACGAGAATGGTAACTTCGTCGGACCTACCATCATCGACGCTAGTACCAATATGAAATGTTACCAGTACGTCTTATTCATTTGAACACCCGGTTGCTATTATTGATATACTCGGTCTACAGGGAAGAAATATTCGGTCCGGTTTTGGTTGTTCTCCGTGCTGAGACTCTTGACGATGCCCTGGACATTATCAACGCAAATCGATACGGCAATGGCGCTGCAATCTTCACCCAGTCAGGTGCCACTGCTCGCAAGTTCGAGGGTGAAGTCAATGTTGGCCAGATTGGTGTCAACGTCCCGATCCCCGTGCCCTTGCCTATGTTCTCATGGAGCGGCAACAAGGGCAGCGTCCTTGGCGATATCGGGTTCTACGGCAAGAGGTGAGTAGCTCGAGGTTAGCGTAGAGCTTTACCCTGGCTAATGGGAGTTCGCAGTGGAATCAATTTCTACACACAGAACAAGGTAATGCAACCTGCTACAATGAGTTGTCCTTTGGCTGATGTGCGTTTAGACGATTACGAGTCTCTGGAGGGCTGAGGATGCCATTGGCAATCGTGCATCTGTCAACATGCCGACGCACCACTAAACTTGGGGTAGTGCGATAGTACGAGCTGGGAGAGAACGATGAGTACGACAAGGAAGAGATCTACATATCACGAGGTATACATTGTACAGTTGTGTCTATGAATCCTTGCTGCCGAATACATCATCCAGAAATGCGTTCGACAAGCGCACGCATTGTTGATATACGTTCTCGAATCCGTTCTGTAGACATGTTCGATTGAACCTGTGAGTTTGATACGCATATAGTAAATATAACGTACGGCTTTCCCATAGTAGGGGTCAGGGATAGGCAGTCCGTCAAGGTAAGAGCCCCAAAGCCTGACAGAAGCGGTCGCGTTTCCTGGCTTGACCGATTGAAGATTTCGAAGATTGTTTTCGTCCGATGCAAGGATATGGGTAAACTTGAGGAAGTCGGAGGTTGCGACTTGGCGAGCGTGACTACCAATGGGAACTCCGTGCTGCGAGCGGTCAGAGAGTACACTTCCAGAGCATGAAGAACCCAAGATACCTTCTTGCAAGTGGCAACGGTCCTGAGCACAGATAGCGCTATGAAATGGGCGGGTGTTTAAGGTGTGTTGGAGGCAGCGCACCTCTCGTCTGGCTCCTCTCCGACGTGATATCCGGCTGTCCCTGCGCTATCGACCGTGATGTTCAGCCCTCTTTCCTTCGCTATGTGTTGTAGAACAGCTTCGCCCATGGGGGATCGGCAGATGTTGCCTATGTGGCCAATCAATCATGAGGACTGACTCCTTAGGTACGAATAAGCTGGATCCTCCTCCTACCCAAGCACACGACGAGAACCTTGACTTCCGATGAATCATTCGAAGGGGCCATTATAGTAGATCCAGCAGATTCCAGCCAGGCGATGGTCGATGACAAGAAGGATTCCGTTTTGGATAGTGATGGAATTTGGTAAGAAAGCCCCTAAATGTGTGTGATCAATCCTGTCGCGCCAAATTGAACTAGCCGAGGGCGTGCACTCTTGTCTCTTGACCACACTTTCACAACAACGATACCAGGGGAGAATAGCCATGGGACCACCACCGATTACGATATACTTGACCACGATCGCTTCTCAGCCGGCTCTGAGGCAAAGACAAGGTTCGTTCTGTGCCCAACTTGAGCTGTTCGCGTCAATCCATCCTGATTGTCTCCGGATCCGCTTCTCAGAATACATCTTGAGGATCTTGCAGGCAAAGAGAATACCGTTTAACTCTTATGATCTTGCCTCGGATGAAGACGCGAAGAAGCTTTGGAGGAGGAAGGCACCCGCCGGTGCGTCGTCATGTCGGTGTCGCTGAGGGATGAAACAAACCCTGACAGCGCTTCTTCTTGTCATGCAGATAAGCAGCAGCTCCCTGGCATTCTTGTTGGTGGAAGATTCGTTGGGGTGTGTCACCTTTCGCGTTTGCATTGTCCAGTCTGACCTCAATCTACCCCGGTAGACATTCCAAGACTTGTACGTACCCGTTGGAGAACTGGGCGTTTCCATCCGCTGATGAATCCTGCTCGCAGCGAAGAGGCCGTCGAATATGGAGAACTCGACCGGTTTTTCAAGCGCGACGAAGAATGGGACGAGGCGTTCGAACGCGCTCCTCTTGAGGTCAAGCCTATCGGTGTACCTGGCGCATCGCTCCCAATGCAAATGACGCCCGACCACATCAGGACGAAGATCCTCAGTGCCCAACAGGTGTCCCCTTTGAAAGGAAAGGTTCCGAAACCGATAAACAAGGAACCTGAGGGGTCAAGAATTGACATAGGGGAGGAACTTAACGGGTTTGGGTTGCAAGGCGTGAAGGTTACAGAAGACGAGTTGAGGGACATGATCAGCCAGTTGGGTCTTGGTGCGGATGACGCCGAGGACCTAGTTCAAGGTCTCTCAGGGACTGATAACACCGCGAAGGATAGCTCCTCGAGGAAAGCGTCGCCTCTGGTGCCCAAGAAGAAAGATGCCCCTGCTGTGGTGAAGGATCAGGAGCCCGTAAAGAATGAGGGGCCTGCACAGACAGTGGAATCTGTGAAGGAGACATCCGTGACGAAGGAGGCGAAAGAAGAGGTTGCCGTGCCTACAGATTCGGTGAGCAAAGAGACAGAGGCGTCGGAAGCGGGGAGAGTCATCAATGAGGCCAGTACACCAACTGAGAGCGCTTAACCCTCTAATAATTTTGATACCAATGTGAAGGATATTATACCAGGAAATTAAGTGTTTTACGGACGTGGGGTTTTCAAGGATATGTACTACAAGCCGAGGAGGTTCGAGAATTTCATGCCCCGTCTGAGTCTGATTCTCGGTTTCTGCTGGTTCGACGTTGGCGGAGACTTTCTCTGGACTTGTCCCCTGGGGGTGGAATAGTGGAGACATTCTCTTCCACCTTCACGGCCTATAAGGAAGTAAGAACGTCGGTCAGAGATATACGTTTCCATGGCCGATTGCTGCTTACCAAGGAAGAGCTTGAGGTATCACTTGTCCGACGGAACCGCGATCTCCTCCTGCGAGGCGTTTCTGACGTTGAGGATGTCTTCAGAGGAAGCTCATCGGAGACATCATCCTCCCCGCTGGGTAGCATCAACGGGAGAACACAAGCTCCGAGAGCCATGCTCGATATTAATAAGAATATAAAGGCGGCAGCTAGTGACGATAGGAGGGGAAAGCGGATCGCCAGGCCCCTGTGGAACGTCAGATCATAATTGGCGAAAAGTTAGGGAATAGCGTGCCTGATTCCATGAGGTACAGCCAATCCACTCAGAGAAGCAGAATGAACAGACAGCTCCTTGGATACGCCGTCTCCGAGCGATTTCCAGCTGTCGCGTCTCCCGAGTTCGACGTCTGCGTGCAGACTCGAGGTTCCCGCAACGAAGGAGGATAGCAGCGGGATGTCTAATGTTACGATACCTGAAGATCCAAAGATTCGCCGTGGCCACCACGCTTGCGATTTAACCACCACGGCCTTAGTAGATGCGCAAATAGCGTAAGAGATCGGCTGCCATTTCTCGGAAAACCGATGATGCTTACTGGGCGTCTAACAGTGACCAGGGTCTTGTTGCTGGTAGTGGACAGAACCAAGGTGGCCATGAAGTTTCCAAGAGCCAAGTTTGCTTCAGAGACAGGGACGGCAAGATGGAGGGATACGTCGTAGCGCTGGTTTGCATGCAAGGAAGGAACTACGGTATGAGCGAATGGCGGGACTCCGTCGCTGAGAAATTTGTGAGCCAAGATCTAATTAATATGCTGGTATGAGGCCTCACCCGTATTGCAAGTATAGAGGTGACTGCCACTGGGCTGAAAGGCTGTTCCAGACCACAAGCCCTGCAAACCCTGACACGCCCAATATGATGGGTATGAAGAAGGAGCACACGAGTATGGGCACGATTTGGGGGGCAAAGGGCCGCAGAAAGCCGATGCTCGCGGCAAGGATAGAGTAAACGAGGCCGTTTCTTGCCCCTTCCCCTTCCTTCTTCTTCTTGGCGCGTATCTCTGACTTGGACATTGGGGATGGGAGTAAGCTTGGTCGCCGACGTCAGAGCACATCCCGCTTGTTCGGCAATCACATGGTTGACCGGCCCATCGAGCTCAAAGAGGTCAGCCTTGGCTCAGCCTTGAATTTGAGCGCCCATCGCCCAACAACCATTTCTTCCCGCCATGTCGTCGCCAGCGATCAATCTCCAAAGCATCCTCCGCCTTCCGCTGACGTCCCCAGAAATCGCGAGCACCCTCAGGGCGGTTAACAATGGAGAACCCGTTCCCGATCCTGATATCAAGAGCTACTCAGACTCTGTCTACTTCAATTACTACTCCCTGGGCCTGAGCCTCCTCTATGCTCCCCAGCAGGGATACAAGCCAAAGCAAAACCTGAAGTTCGAAGAACTGGAGTTGGAAAAATTGGTGCTGGACAGCATTGATGTCTACAACGTGCCCCCAGCCAAAGACAGCGACAAAAAGAGTGGCAAATCCGCATTTGCCTCGTATCCCGCTCTGCCTCTCGTCGTTGAGCGGGCAAATCTGAAGGATGGCGACAATGACCCTATCGTTCGCGCCCCGTCCATTTCCATCACGGCCACCACGACTGGCAAGGACCTGGTGAGCACTTTGGGTGAACCCGATAAGAAGGGTGGTGGCGCAGGGCCGTCCAACGGATCCATTGACATTTGGACCGAGTGGTACAAAGATGGAGTCATGGTCGAGTTTGGGGGCGATGAAGCGCGAGGACCACAAGCATGGGAGAGAGGGAAGGACGCAGCGTGGAGGGTCCTGACGCTGTACAAGACCTTCCCACTAGGCCTGCCTACGGATGGCGCTGGAAGCTCGGAAAGCGATTGAACGGCCCAGTGTATACGGGCGCCTGTGTCTTGGCGGTGATGCTGCATATGGATGATGGTAGAGCGTCGAACCTTGAAGATCATGCGGAATCGACGGGCCCGGAGCCCCACACGTCCTGTTAGTCTGTCATAATCACAATCATAGCGTTCATTTACCCCAGGTCTGACCTTTGTTAAATTCTGCGACACCTGCAAGATGCCCCGCACTCGCACTCGCCCTCACCTATCAACGATCAATTGGCAATCCTCAACTGCATTTCCTGAGAACTTTGGCTGCATGTGATTGTTGAACTGATACGTACACCGCTCAGGTGGTCATTCTTGCGAGATATAAGATGGACCTTGCCCGGCGAGGGTTAACCTCATTCTCCTTTTCTCAACATGGCTGCTCCTGCTGATCTTAACATTCTCGACCTTTCCGGCAAATATGTCATGGTATACCGTGCTTTTTGGCCCTGTTTTAACCTAGATATCTAACCGAATGACGTCTAGAACAAGGAGCTCTCCGATAAGCGCATCGACACCATGCTCTCGTTGCAGGGCGTTGGTTGGATAAAGAGGAAGGCCATCACCCTCGCGACCGTCACGCTTTTCGTAAAGCACTTCAAGAATGAAGATGGGTTTGAGGTCGTCAACATTGACCAGACCATCTCAGGTGGCATTCCTGCGAGCTCTGAACTGCGCACCTTGACCGGAAATCCGCGCGAGACCGAAGATGTCACCTTTGGTCACATTATCACCAAGTCGAAGAGAGTCAAGGTCGATGAGTTGGACGTCAGTTTCTTGAAGAACGGGTGGACTGCCGATACGATTGAGCACGGTCTTATTCATTCGTACACCGAAAGCAACACGCCCAAGAGCGGTACAACTTGGATTGCGAGCCAGGTATGTCGTGCCCAGATGCTGGATATTATGGAATATGGATAATAAAGCTGGTTTCTTAGGCTTGGGGGCTGGAAGAAATCAATGGTGAAAGGCGGTATACGCGGCACATCAAGTTCACTGGCCCGAAAGCAGAAGACATCGAAGCTGTCCTCGTTTATGACTACCGTGAGTATCCAGAGCGGGCTTGTCGTCTTTGATCATCTACTTATTTATTCTCGTTAGTTGGACCGCTTGACTCATAATGCATAAGCGCTAAGCTAAAGAGAGCACATAACCATGTATGAATATTGTGTATAGCCCGAGTCCGTCCCAATAAATAGGTCACATTCGTCAATTCATGGCAAGGCAGACAGATAGGGGCGCATCTTATCTTATCAGACTCTCCCAGCCACCGAAAGGAGATGTGATGCGGTGTCCCAACTCCGAGTCCTGGCATCACACTCCATCACAACGAGACTTTCTCCTCGAGACACCTTCGAAACTTCTTAGCCCTGGTCGGCTATAAATGACCCTACTTGAGACTTTCTCGATACCCTAGTTATGCCCGCCAATAGCTCACAAGCGAGCTCGTCGTCACTCCCGGACAACCAATCCAAAGATTCGGCACTTCCCACATATGTGATCCAAGGGGACACCAAGGCCGCCAATGCGTACAGCGTGCACTCAGGCGAGAGCTACGACCTTCGCAGCTCACAAGACAAATCGAACGATAGCCTGCAGAATCTTTCACCCTCAACTTCGCACCCCAGTCGCGCTCAGCAGTGGCTCCAGGGAAGGATTAACCGCGTCTCTACCACCAACCCCCGACTTTATTCCAGAGTATCCACCATCCTTCTTTGGTTAAGAGGTCCGAGACCCAGGGTTGAGCTTCCAGGTATGACCGTGGATCATGTTGATATCCCAGCGCTCTGACAGGTGCTTTGCATCTCATAGCGCCCAAGCCCTTGCTCGACATTGACATTAACAGTCGCGGACACAAGGTCTCTATACCCATCGAAAGGACTATGATCAAAGCGACTAGATTTCTTACTGCACCATGGGTTCTCATCATTCTTGGCATTGGCTACATTATTGCCCTCGCCTTTCTTTCTCGCGCCAGATCCTTCCTTGTTCCCGCCGAATCCGTCATTACATGCACCTCAACGTTCCTCCGGGCCAATAATCAATGTGGTCTGAATGGACAGGATTGCATACCCATGAATAGGTCTCAGGTATTTGACTTCAAGTGCCCGGCTCAATGCGCCAACGTCATCCTCCAAAACCCAAGGACTGTCGGAAACGAACAAATCGCCTTCAAACCTCTCCTTGTCGGTGGAGGGGACTCGGAGAGAACATACAGAGGGGATAGCTTCGTGTGTGCTGCGGCTCAACAAGCGTACGTCATGTTACTATACGTCCCAGTGATTCAGTAAATAATTTCCGACTTTCCAGTGGGATTATATCTGGCTCCGAGGGTGGCTGCGGGCAGCTCCAACTTTTGCCAGACTTCACCGACTTTCTACCAACAACGGCTAACGGCCTCACATCCATCGGATTTCCTACCATCTTCCCCCTTGCCTTCCGCTTCTCTCCAAACACGTCATTGAAGCATTGCTCTGACAACCGTAACGGTGTCTTGGCATTCGACATCCTCGTTACCTGCCTACTCTTCCTCGTCCTCCGCCCTAAAGCAATAGTGCTGTACTGGTGCCTCGTTTGCATTGGATTCTGGCACGTATCGCTCTTTTCACAACCCAACAATGATCCCCCCGCTATCGACGAAATTTTTGGCCGCTTCTTGCCCACCTTATTCGTTGCATATGCATTTTGGCGGTCTGCCATTCGTTTTACGATGCCCAAGATCATCGCGAAAGCCCCTTTGGAGAGCTGCGTTCTATATCTATCAGGCTTTTGGGTCGGCGTTTTGAACAACCTCACTTTCGACCGGTTGCCTCTCAGTCGACTTACCTCCTCGGACATTGGGAAGAGGGCCGGGGGCGTCGTTACCCTCGTCGTCCTCATCGTCGTTGTGGCCGTATGTGCCATCAACCAGGTCCTTGTGATACGCAAGACGGGATGGCTGCCATACTATGTTGGATGGTATCTCGTCGGTGGCCTCGTGATCATGGTGTTGGCTCTGTTGCCTGGCCTGTCACTGAGGTTACACCATTATATCATCCCGATAATCCTGCTCCCGGGGACAGCGTTCCCTACCAAGCTCTCAGCTATCTACCAGGGCCTTCTGCTGGGTCTTTTCTTGAACGGAGTGGCTGCTTTTGGATTTGACCCTATCGTTCAGAGTGCTGCTGCTGTGAGTGATACATCGTCTCAGGACGGTAGTATGTCGATACGACCTCGCTAACCTGGATACAGTTACGACAGGATGCTACTCTCGGCTCGCTACTCCCCACGTTCCTAACCAACTCGACGACATGGGACGCATCATCACCTTTGGCGAATCAAACGCTCAAGTGGGCACCACTGCCGCAGGATGCAGAATCCCTTTGGAGTGGGTTTGCGTTGCTGGTGGACGATATTGAGCGATATGCTGGGACAGGGCTCGAGTTTGCGTTGGGTGGTTTGAATGCAAGTATACCTCACTTCTTCAGACTGGCTGTGAGTAGTCTCTACCCAACTCCCTTCATACGCTTCTTTCTAATGGCCACCCTCCCGCAGTTCATGTCCGATTCGCAGACTGGCGATTTCACCAAGGCCGCGACACTTTGGCCAAATGGGACCTGGGTTGATCCTCTTCCAGGGGGGTCCTATTAAACAAGCGTGTTGCGTCACAAGGCTGCATAGCATACACCTTTCCGTGTATCTTACCATGTATCATGCCATCTAACAACGCGTAGCTTCATGACTTTTAAGGAACCATTTTCCCGGAAGAGCCCCGTCTGTGGGGATCTGGGCCCTCGTGTTTGCTTGGACCACCTTACGTCAGCTAAGGAGCAATTTCCTCCGAACCTCCCTTCAGACATCATTACCTCCGACTCTTAGAAAAGGACCATGAGTATGACCAGAACATGACACATTGCCCATGGTGTCGGTTCTCATGGTATGTGTCCCTCTCGATGGGTCATCCAGATTGCATATTCATCCATTGTAGATCTTCAACAACAAGTTTGCTTCCTGATCAGCGATACACCCGGGAGACCATCGGACCCGCAAGCCCTCCTTGACTAGGCCAACCCCGTGAATCAGCATAAGCGAGATACCGGCCTTCCCTCCTTCGTCTTTCCTTCGCTTTTCCCCCTTGGTTCTCTGCTCCAACCCACCCGTTTCATCGACCCCGGACTTGGACCAAGCCCCAGAGGAACTGGACGTTACATCCGCAATGCCAGGAAGAACCAACGGGCCCTGGGGAACCTCCTCTAGGGAGAGAGAGGATGGGGGATGGGGTCGCGAGAGGAAGCAGGAAGGCTGGAGAAGGGGTAACCATCGCGGGCGTCGGCAGGGATGTGGAGGAGGCAACGGCTGGGGTACGACAGAGCCTCAGCAAGAGAACGCCAAGCCTGGAGACGGCTGGGCCGAACCCGGGGACCCATGGCTCAAGGCCTCGGTGGACACCAAAGCAGGGGAGAGTGGGGCTGAACCTAGCGGCCCGTGGTCAAACAGTGCTGGAGCTTGGGGGCTCGGTTCGACCCAGGAAGATCCGAATGCTTGGGGGAGTGCTTGGATGGAGACCCCAATCAAGATCGAAACGATGGAGGACCTCCTCAAGAGTCAAGCTCAGCATGCAGAAGACTTCATGAAGGATCTGGTGCCGTTCTGGCTGAAGTCCGTGGACGCTGCCGAGAGGGGCGAACCCGAGGTCAAGCTGGAAACCTACCTTGACGAGAAGATTCGAGAGAGGCAGGCGTCGGGGTGGTACTATACCAGCCCCATGGAAAACAAGGACGGAGATGGCTGGAGTAACCACAAGGCTTCAGAGAATGGGGGGTGGGGAGATTGGCGGGCGACGGGGAATGGGTGGGGTGTACCCGAACCACAGAATCCCTCTGCTGCACCACATGTGACTTGTGATGCCTGGGGAGAGCCTGAACCGGATCGCGTGGCTGGAGTTAGGCGAGCAGGAGAGCAGAAGAGAGGGTGGGATGTGGTTGAGCGAGCAAAGAAGCCGGCGAGCAGCTGGAAATCACGGGCACCCCGCTCACGACAGAATCGGTTTGGATAGTTCTATACGGGTCTATTGCTCATTTATGCCAAGTATCCTTCTGGTCAAATGACATCTCACTGATATGGTTTGCACATGTATTATGGTACTTTCCGCGGGTATGAGATGGCCGTGCCGACTTCGCTGATATGTAATAACCTTCTTCATCCAGTACTTCCTCGACGATGCGTATTGAGCAAGGATTCCAGCCCGTAAGTCCTATCGGACATTGCATACTTACCTTTGAAGGGGAGGTGAACTCAACTTTGCCCAATCCAGACACCGTTCCCGGAACAGAATGTCTACCTGAATGACCCAGTCCTACCATCGTTGTTGAGGAGGGTCCTGCCCGCAGAGTAGGAACTTTGCTGTCATTCCTTGGGCTTCCCTATCTAATTTCGTCTGCAGTGTCTATTCAACCGTTGTTCCAGACCTCGAAAGGCTGGGTAACGACGTCATAAACGGTGAGGGTTTTGGGTCGGGATGGTGGCACGTAGCATTAATGCCTTGAAATCATGGATTAGAATTCAGGCCTCTCGCTTCGAGTCCGCTTGTGACAAGGCCCACTGTCCTCCAGTACGACCAGTGGGGTCGCCGCATAGATGCTTTGCATACCTCTGAGGGGTGGCGTAGGCTGAAGGCCATGGCTCAACAAGAAGGCCTTCCTGCGATATTCTACGAGCGGCTCTATGGCGAACATAGTAGGACGTATGGATTCGCAAAGATCCTTCTTTTGGTGGGAGATACCCAGGAGGTATTCTGTCCCCTGAGTATGACTGATGGAGCGGCGAGAATCCTAGAGCTTTCGGGAAATAATGCCACCAAGGACATATACGAGAGGTTAACCAGGTGTGTTATCTCCCAGGCTACTTATAACAACCCAGTCTAAGGGGTGCGCAACAGTCGGGACCCTTCGAGCGCTTTTACAGCCGGGCAATGGATGACTGAGGTGAGTTGCCGTCCCTATCTTTCTGCGTAAAATAATCCTTGACATTTGGGGCGCTTCCAGCGACCAGGAGGTTCTGACGTTTCGCTCACGGAAACCACCGCAACGCCTCTCGGTGAAAGCCACCCTTACGGGGAAGTCTACTCTCTCAATGGCGTTAAATGGTTTTCAAGTGCGACCGACAGCGAGGTCTCCATTGCGCTAGGGCGTACCGGTCCCGATAACGCAGGTGCTCGAGGCTTGTCTCTCTTTCTGGTTCCCCTTCGCCTACCTCTCTTTCCGGAGCCATCGGCCCCGACACCCTCCCCGATATCCAATAATATCTTTCTGCACAGGTTGAAGGACAAGATCGGCACGCATGCTTTGCCTACGGCAGAGCTGTCTCTGGAGGGTACTAGAGGTTATCTGATCAGCCCGCTCAACAAAGGTGTGAAAAGCATCACGCCAGTGCTCAACATAACTCGTGTATGGAGCGCAGTCACCTCTACTGGTCACCTAAGGAAGTGCCTAGAGATCGCAACATCGTACGCAGGAGTCCGTAGGGTGAAATCTGGCCAGGAGCTCCTTGCTGACAACGTGGTGCACGTCGAAAGGTTGGCGAAAGTCAACCTTCTGTACAGGGCACTGGTGCATATGGTGTTCGGTGTGGTCCAGCTCATGGGGAAGGTTGAGAATAACCCTGGAGGCGAGGACGAGGGGAGAAGGTTGAGGATGCTGACGCCCGTGGTGAAGGCGTTCGCGGCTGAGAAGGCTACTGGTGGAATGGAGGAGGCAATGACTGCGCTCGGGGGCGCTGGTTATATGGAGGAGAATGGAATTGGAAGAGCGATCAGAGACGGGTTGGTTGAGAAGTAAGTCATAATTCAAGAAGGAAGCGATATCTTTTTAACATAATACAGGATCTGGGAGGGAACTGTCGTCGTTCTTGCATTGGATCTTACCAGGGCCGCTCAAGATCCTGTAGTTCTCAGGTCCTACACCCAGTGGGCGGAATCGGTCCTTGCATCTTGCCCTGGCGATCTTCGAAAGGTGTTGCCATCCGTGAACCCGACTTTAGAGCAAGGTGTTTGCATGGTTCGGCAAATTTACACAGAACCAATGAACCAAATAGTTCAACGTCCGGCGTTGATCCTCTTAGGGTATCTAACTTCAAGTCTCTACCTTTTGGAGCATGCCAGTTGGTCTTGGGCACGATACCCTGAGCCCAAGAATCTGGATGTCGAAGTTCTCCGAAGATGGGTCCTCGAAGAAGGGTTCCAAACGTCTTTGGATGATGTGGAAAGGGCACGGAAGAGTGGGACTGACAAAATCGAGATGGATACAGCCTTGGTCTTCGGTCGGGATACATATGCTCGAGAGGCAAAGTTGTAAAATGTTAAGCTAGAAAACACCCATGTAACTGACTTGCTGCGAAGTTCTACAAAGTTGTTTCTGGTTTCGTGTAAATGTCCAGGCATTCGCCAGCGCCCAGCGAGGTTGATACCGATCGCGGCGGTGACAATAGGCGCCTATTCTGCATTGGGAATACCCCCTGAGCCCCAACAGCATAGATATCTGACGCAGAATTGGAGAGACATTGTCTAGCCGTAGAGTATCCGAATCCGTATCGCATTGGAAGTAATAAAGCGCTGCCAAGAATACATGAACAAGCGTGATAGACAACCATGACCTCCATTATCAACGGTATGAATTTACCAGCAGGCTGGCTCGAGCAATACGACCCCGGGACGAACAGAAAATTCTATGTCAGTGCTGTTAAACTCTCAACGATTGGTCAAAGTTGACCCAAACTCTCTTCAGGTTGACACTAACGTCGAACCGGCGAGAGTAACATGGGTTCACCCATACGAGAACGAACAATATTTAGCTGAACATCCGCAGTCCTTGAGAAATATCAAGCAGAGCATCGCAGCCACAAATGGATCAGACCCTAGCCCAGAGATTGATAGGAGAAGGAGCTTTGCGGGAACTTCGAGTGCTCCGGTCATCGAGCCTGTTGAATGGAATGGGCGGCCGCCCTATAAGCAAGGTTTCCTTGAGAAATTGAAGGACAAGGCGATTAACTCTATTGAAGCAAGAGATGCAAGAAAGAGGCAGCAGGCGGAGGTATGGATGTTTGTTCATTTCGAGGGTTCGGCATAGCTGAAGTCCTGTTTCTGGTCTCAGGCATGGCAGCAAGGTCCGGACAACGGGTATCCTGGAAGGAATGCCGCGCGACCGCCGCATTTACCCGAATATGCAACTCAGTACCCGGCTCAATATCCACCACAGACATACGCCCAAGCATATCCTGGGTCAGGAATGGGGATGGGGATGGGTCGTAGACATGGAGGGTTCAGCGGTGGTTCCGCTTTACCCATCCTTGGTGGATTTGCTGGCGGAATGTTACTTGGAGATATGCTAGATGGCGGTCTAGGTGGTGGAGGATTCGGGGGCGGAGGGTTCGACGGAGGTGGATTTGGGGGAGGATTCGATGGTGGTGGTTTTGGAGGATTCTGATTGTAATTGGTTCCTTCGACGTGATGGTACATAATTGATCGCATTCCGTGTACACTTGTATTCAAACCACTAACACGATATCTTGCTCGTCATCGCCGTCCAACTCACTCATAATCTGAGTTTGGACAGAAAGAGAGGAATCTCTGGAGCTATGGCACCAGTCTTGCCCTCGTCTCTCAGTCCCCATGTTTGCATACTTCCTTCGCCAGATCTATCCGAGCTCTTAGAAGCATCGGCCCTGCCACCACTTCAGCATATTCTGCAATCATTTTCACCCTTACCTCAAGGTAATATCTCTCGAGGTTGCAGCTGATGCTCATAGGCTGACGCTGACCTGTATTCATAAAGTGACGACTCGAACGACATCACTTATCTCTGTTCCGCACAGTTCATTCGCCCTCCGATTTTCTGACCTACACGAAGTAGAGGAAGCATGCCGTGAACCAGAGGAGCAGAGAGCTCTACGTTCTCTTGACTGGATGACCTCGCGTATCAATAAACGGTGTGAACAATGGGTACGGGAGATGGAAGAGCGTGGAGAACGCGAGCTTTCACGGGTGCCGCATGAGGACCGGCTCAGGACGCCATGGTGGGACGAGCTGAGACGCTGTGCTGAAGGGGATTTTGTTCCGGATAGAGTGGAGGGATGGAACCATCCAGTCGCAGGTACGCCCTGTCAACAGACGCAGTTCGTCGCAGTCTGAGCGTGTCCGGTTACAGTGATTCTCGCAGTCTCGACAACAGCGCCGAATCCACTGCAAGCAATCACGGCATTGTATTCTCGGGTTCTCCAATTCCCACCTTGGGTCGACACGAATGTGCTGCGTTATGTCCTCATCGTCCATCCCCAGGATTCTCAGTTCTCTGACGAGGAGTAAGCGGACTATGTGATATATACGAAGGAGGCTAATTAAGATCATCAGAGCCAACGCCCTTTTCAATGCTGTCAAGAAACAGTATGGCCTCAACTGCTATCTCCTTTCCTTGGAACTACCTAGTCCTCCACCTGCCCCCATCCCTGTTCCAGCGCTTCTTCCGCGCCTACCGCCCCCTTCTGGTCTCCAATCCCCCGAAAGCACTCGTTGGCAACCACCTGCAACGCCAAATACCCCAGGACATCACAACTCTGCCTTCGCGCTTAATACATTGCGTATGGACGAGAAGGATATTCAGCAAACTGCTCGTTTCACCCGCGAGTTTCTAGTGATGAGCCTTATTCCATGGATGGAAAAGTGTGTTGTTGAGTGGAATGAGAATGTGAGTTTGGAAAGCAATTTGCAAAATTGTACCCTAATTTAATCTTTCTGCAGTATTCTTCCACACGGCGGTTACCATCTCGCCTTTTCTCTTCAACTCGTAGACTGTTTGGTTCGCCATCCCCGTCCCCGGCACCTGGGCATTCTGTATCCTCATCGGTGTCCTCTTTACCTGGAAGATCGATGACTACAGGCTCAATGAATGGCGGTGCACCAACCCCTCCCTCTCAACTTCGGCGCTTGGCCGAATTCGCGACTATTCTGGGCGATTTCAAACTTGCCGCTTCGGTTTGGGAGTCCTTGAGGAAGGAGAGTAAAGGTGGATCTGTAAGTCGTGTGTGTCACATAGCCAGACCTACACTGACACTGACATCCTATTTTCTCATAGGATATGCTACCACTGATGTCGGCCCCGTCTCCTGCTCTCCAACTCCACGCTTCAAATGCTTTGCTTTCTCTCCACCCTTCCGCCGTAGAACTGCCCCCACATGCTCAAATACGAGCATTACTTTATGCTGCTCGATGGGAGGTTGGAATCGATCCTCGAGACTTTGTGAGCAACGCATTGGAGGGCGAAAGGTGGTTTGTATGGGCTGCAGGAAATGTCGGTACCTATCTTGATGAGTGGAATGTAACTGACAGGATTGATAAGGCAGAAGAGGCCCCCGCGGCATTGCTGCTTGCTCATGCTGCTTTGCTGACGTCAATGCGCAAGAATTCTTATAGACGTGCTGCATTCTGGTATGTCACCGCGGCGAATCGGCTGGAAAAGTGTGGCATTGTAGGTACCCTCATCAGTGCCCTTCAGTACCGCGTTCTGATCAAATTTCTCTAGAAACCACTTACGATATATTTCCTTCGAAAGGCCCACGAATTGTTCCAAATTCGCCCACCAAAGGAGCTGTCGCCTTCATTCTGGGATTCCGAAAACAAATCCGAATCCAAGAGTGAAGAGTTTGTGGATGTTCGATCAGGAGTTGAATACCCCCTAGGTTCGCACTGAGTATTATCTTGAGCCTTTTCAATTGACATCCCTTCATTAGCACGTCTGCTGTATACCTCTGGCCGCGTCACAGAAGCTGTCCAGATGTTCCTAGAAATACTGAGGGGTGCACCGTACCCAACATTGCAACCGCCCACTCTCACCACCTTACTCGAACTCGAAGACCCTCATGGCTTCCCATCTGAAGACAAAACCTTCCTCGACGATTTCCGGGTTGCCTTTGCTGTAAGACGGCGTTGAAATTCATCCACACCTCGTACTGATTTAAGATCCAGCACTTGCAGTCAACGGAACCTGAAAAAATTGACAGCCTAAACCTGACCGTCCCTTTCAAATTTTGCCAGCCGAAGCGATGCAAAGTTCGCTATCCAGGGGACGATAGGGTCTCTGCATCGCCTATCTGGGAGAGTTGCGAAGAGGACTGGAACACTTACCAGAAGACCTCAGGCAATAAACAGCCTCTTGCTATTGACAGGAAGGTCTGCGCCAACGGTATGTGACCGCTTCCTCAACTATTATATTGCTCCTAGAAAGCATCTTTTGTAGAGCTTTTCTGGGTCGACGTAACGCTGAACAATCCGCTCACCGCTGAAGTGAACCTTGGAAATGTCACCCTATTGGTGGAACGCCGAGGTGGCCAAGAGGAAGAGGAGTCTTTTGTAGACATCGAAGTCATACAAGAGGTTACATTGCGACCCAGGGAAACCCGCACGGTATCTATCTTACTCGACCTGAAAAGTATTGTGCGCTCAGCCTCTCACGCAGATTCCAATATCACTGAAGTGCAGCCGTCCATCCTCAATCATCATATCCGCAGTTAGATTCGACTTCCTGTCCTTACTCCCTGTCACTGAGACTTTAGCATCGAGAGGTCGCAGATTGCACGATACCCAGGCGCAACGGATCACTCCGACTTACGCTCCTGACGTCCTTCTCAAAGTTGATGTCGCGTCATCCCTCAATAAGTTGACGGCTAGCTTCGTCGAGGATGGGGAATTGACCCTAATGCAGGGCGAAATACGGGAGTTGAAACTGTGGTTCTTGAACTCGGGGTCGAATCCTGTGGAGGAGGTGTGGGTAGTCACAGGGAATGACCAGGAGATCTGGATAGGCACAAAGGAGGAAGAACTGACCAGTGAGCTTTCCTCTCCATGTGCTCAGGGTTTTTGACGTTTAACCATCATTATTCTAAGCGTCGTCTAGGACGGAGATCGTACATTCGAGGAACTCTCTTCGCCCAACAGAACCTCAGAGAATACCTCTGGCCCAGCCGCTGCAGCCAAACGAAGGTGTAACGGTGCCCATCAGCTTGCATGGTGGACGCACAGGGACGCATAATCTGTATTTCTTCATCACATATCGCGAGGTGTGTCATTTGTGGCCTTAGTGTCTACCGTACTCTCGTACTCATTCAGCTGCAGTCTGAGTCAGCCCCATTCCATTCCGCGCGTTTGGAACGAAGCTTCGAGGTTGAGCCGCTGCTTGACGTCCAAGTATCTGCGCTGCCATCGTCATCGAGTAACTACTCTTTCGTGGTGAACGTAGAAACAACTTCCCTCTCCCAGTCCTCCTTGCTCAATATTACCCAAATATCGACAATTAGCCCCCTTTGGAAGCTGGCACCCATCGCAAACTCAGAGGCGTATGTGCTTGACCATCCCCCTTCTATCAACGAATCGTACTTGATGATGACGTTGTGCTGCAGGAATCTCGCCCCATCCCAATCTGGTCGATTTTCGTCTGCTGCGGAGCAGTGGTTAGATGGAGAGGGAAAGAAGGAGTCGCTGGAATTTGTGCTGAAGAAGCTGGATGATGTTCTGCAAGGCAACTTCATCACGCTGTCAGACCCCCCTGAACTGGATCTAATATGCAGTCATCTATTTGAGGTGAGCTTTGGGTCTGGACGCCTCAGATAGCTCTGCTTAATTCAAGTAGACGCCGGATTCCCAGATGAAGTCATTCCATTCGCCGTCATTGCAGGCTTTGCTTCACGCGGGTAGACGAAAATACGCATCCGAAGTGTCGAGTCTTCAGCATCCCCATATACCAGCCCAGTCGCTTCCACACATCTTCCCCCTTTACAACCCGGCTTCTGTCGATGTTGCCGTGTTCTGGGAGATTCCTTCCCAGGGCCGCCAAGGCTACACGACAATCTATGGCACAAGAATAGGGGCAGCTCACGCGCCACTTAACGATATCATTGACAAGTCCGAAAACACCAAAGTCAAGAGGAGCATGTACGCTGAGACGCAACGAGAGAAACTGGAGTTAGTGGAGGGTATTCGGAACAGCGAGTGGAATGCGGAAATGGATCCGATATCTGTCTCAGTGGAGGACGTTAGTGAAATTGACCATGATTTCAGCAAAGGGTGAGCTTCGGTTTCGTCCAGGTTCGCAATATCTTTAATGCATCCCCTCAGACCCCTCCATGTGCCCCTCAAGTTCATGGTCAGGAATCACTCCCCTCTTTTCGATACCCAAGTCACTCTTAGATTGCGGTCGCGCCAGGGACCAGCGGTATATCCTCAGCATACGTACGTTTTTTTTTGAACATGTAGTCTGCTCACGCGCCTGACCCCATGATAGGCCAACTCCATTCCCCGCACCTTACTCCGGCAAACTAACGTTCCGGACAACCATTTCCGCTTCTGAAGCCACGGTTCTCCAGGCAAGGGTACTAATCAGTCGACCCGGTATATATCATATTGGAGGGTGGGCCGTCGAGTCGGAGGTCCTGGTTGAAACTGGCGAGGTCACTGCGGCTGAGGGGAGGGGCGAGACACGAAAGCGGTTTAGATACATGCAGGAGCACCCGCCTAACAGCGAGGCGAGTATCATAGTTCGTGGGCCTCGCCGCACCTCGTCCTAGTGTAGTGCATGTAATATATATCTATTGGACTGTGTTAACAACAGTACCGCGGGAAGAGAGCCGCGAGAGGCGCCTATTGGGTTGGCCCTTGGCCGTCCTTCCTCTCCTTCTCCTTCCTGGCTGCGGCAAGACGGAGCGCCTTGACTCGGTAATTGAAGTAGGTCTAAGGAAGCGTGAGTTAAAACCCATGAGAGAGAGAAGTATGGTCACGCACTCCGAGAACGAATTGAATGGCATTGAAGAATGGTACCCAGAGCTAAAGCAAAGAGGTTGGTATGTTCCCCTTCCGGACGTTTCAAGCACCGGCTTACCTCTACTGGTATGTATTTCTGCGCCACGACAAGGGAAATGGGCGATACAACCCACGAAATCTGGGAAGGGACCAGAAGTTAGAAGCACATTTCCGGAGAAACCAAAGCACGACTGCTCACCCTGATAACAGAGAAGAAACCAGCTTTGACGGTCTTCTTGATTTCAGAGAGTGACGACGCGCCATTGATGACGGCCATGGACGAGAGGAACGCTGCAATGTAGTTCTGTCGGGTCAATCTTCATCCAAGGGTAATGCGGGGGAGGAGCGGGGAACAAGAGTGCGGGGAAACGATCGGGGACGCACCGGCAGTCTGAATAGGGGCGACGAGCAAGTTGTTGGCGAATATCTGGCCAATCTTGGCGCCGGTGGAGGTCTTTCCAGCGAATGCCTTCTGCAGCTGGGAGACGAGGACGTGGCTCAACGGTGCAGAGACGAGGAAGCCGTAGAGGGCCATCTTGACCGCCTTGAGGTCGACGTGTGCAGCAGCGAGGGTGCGGACGAGCGGGGAGGCATCCTTTGCTGGGCGCACAGGGACACCTGCGAGGTTGCTGCCGAGGACTTCTTGCAGGAATGAGAGCGTCCCTGCATCGGCAAGGGTGAGTCTGCCGTCGCTTCATTGGTGGGCTCAGCGCTTACCAGTGGTGATGCACTTGGTCCGCAGAGGGTGCAGTGCCAGCTGTGTCAGATATCTGGCAAGCAGGGGATGGATAGTCGGCTTGGAGGGAACAGCGCTCATGGTGGTATATGGACGATGAACGATGCACCCGGGGTGAGCTAGTCTGGGGAATGCGACACGGGTGCTATAGACTCCGGCATCCGGATGCGTTCCTTGCCGCCTCGTAGACCTGTAACCGGTCGCCTATGAGCAAAAGAGCTCGATAGAGCATCGAGCTGTCCCGCTCATAGAGCGGATGGTCACGAGTCTAGCCGCCTCGATCAACACACCAGCTCAGGTCAAGACGCAAGACCATCCATGTTGCATGTAACGGGATATATGTGGCTAGTCTATGCACAATGCAGATATCATAATTAATTAAGGTAAATAAAGAGTCCTCTAGTTTTGAGCAATCCTGTGGAACAAGCCCGGTCAGAATGGGGGAAAGAAAGACTGAGGAGGGTGATGCTCACCAAGCCTTCACGTAGTCCGCGAAGGAAACCATGCAGATCGTCTGCCAGATGCCGAGGCCGATACGAGGAGTGACACCGCGGTAGAGACCCTTGATGCCGTTCTGTCCGTAGATGTATTTGAGGGTATTGAAGACAGTGAGCTTGGCAGGTCGGTTGACGTCGGCGGCGGCACCCTTGGCCATACTCTGCATCTCCACACGAATGACCTCGATAGGCTGATTCCATGTTGCCAGAGCACCACCGATCGATGAGGCGAGAATCTTGTCCATGGCACCAAGGCTGTCCTTCTCGCCCTTTCCGCGAACTTTCCGGATTGTGTCCTCAGCAAGACGCGCGAAACCCATACTAGAATGGAAGTGCGATAAGGATTGGCGTCAGCGGTGCCATTCCGAGACGTACCGAGAACCCCAGTTAGTGCATTGACGAATGGCAACAGCATTGACACCCTTGTTCACGCCCGCGAGACCTTCCTTGCGGTAGATATCAGCGAAGACGGCCCAGGTTGATGGAGGCTTGACTCCAGTAGCAGCGGTTTTGGCACGCGTAATCTCAGCAGTCTTCATGCATGTCGTGAATCCTTGAGGCCCTTTTTAGCCTGCAAGTCAAAGAAGCAGAGATAAGGGACGCACCCATCGTCGCGTAAGCCTGCGCAACACCACCAGTCATTCCACCGAGCAAACCAGCAAACGCGGGGTTGATACCGGCTGCTAATGTGACCGTCTCAACTTCCGAGGCGGTGAAGACCAGGACGGCACCCTTTGTCGAGGCTTCGATCCATGCCCAGGGAATGAGACCCTGGTAGAAACCGACGACACCACCACGTCCCCAGATGTTCTTGAGCGCCTGGAGCATCGACTGGGACCGGTTGGCGGCCATCTGGGTCTTGATGACCTCGAGGGGTTGTCCAAGCGTTGTAACCTATACAAGTCCACCAAAAGGTCAATGACTGCCATGTCATAGCGATCCATTTCGACTTGCCTCCTAGAAAACCAGAGAATAACCGTCAGGACGGAGCCACGTCAAAAGTCAAAAAGTGAAAACACGACGTACAAACTGTTAGGACACGGAAAGCATGTCAACACGGTCAGCTACACGTCGAGACGCGTTGAGGTGGGGAAGAAATACCATGTTCATGATGCCACCTGTGTCGAGGAATATCCGGCATAAGTTTACCCCAGCGTTCCGGCGAGGATGAGCAGACACATACCGACGGCAATGTTGGACCAGTTGACGCCTTTCTGGCCAGGTTCTCGTTGGACACCCATTGCGGACTAGAGGACTGTGGTGGAGGGAGGAGAAAAGGGGAGGTAAGGGGGAGTGAGGGAAGGAAACAGAGTGCGTAGCAGCGGCCAGGGGTAAATAGCGCCAACAATATTTTTATATTTTCTCATTTCCCGCCCAAGTCGCACGACATTGGCGCGTGCGGCCGTATTTCTTAACTCGGAGCAACCCCAACATTCCCTCCGTTGTCCATTCATGCTATAGGAGCTCGTTCCACTATCATCGCGAGTCACAGTCCCCTGAAGCCAGCTACCATCGCGCTTCCTCAAACGGCAGATTAGGAGAGCCAGCGGGTAATCCGGCACTGCGCCAACACTGCGCCGTTGCGGAGCCAAATCACGATGTTATTGGCAGCCGGATGGGGGTATCGTTCGACATTAAAACACAGGGGAGCAAACTAGAGAAATGTTGGGGTAAGGCATAAAAGATTAATATGTAACGTGGAGGTATAAAGAGCGAATGTGAAGCGTTCAAATGCATTACAGGGGGGGGAGAAAGCAATTAACGTAGATGGTGCAGCAGAAAGCGAAGAACTGAAATGTATGACCAACGCGGCGGCAGCACGATGGGCGAAAGGATGACGGCGGTCCGAAGCTGCCTCTCGAAATCACGCTGCATCTGTTTTATCAGACTCGCCGAACCTCTCTTTCAAGCTGCAAAGTACGTTAGTATCAGCTTGACTTGTCATCAAGTACCAACTCACTTGGTCAATTCAGCCTGTGCCTCCTCCAGATCCCCCTCCAAGTACCGCATCTCCATGCCCTTGCGCTCGACTTCCTGTTGCAGCTCCAATGCACCTTGCTGTGCCTTCTCCAACTCTTCCTTCAACGCCCTCAACGCTTTCTCATGGCCAGCCTGGAGATCGTAGATCTTGTGTGTGTGCGCTTCATGCAGTTTCGCAAGGTCCTCCTTCGATACGCCAGGTGATGTAGGCGCACGGGCAGGGGATCCGTTTGCTTTGGGGGCACTCTGAGCAGCAGACAGGGCGGCCTTCACAGTGGAGAGTTCTCCTTCCAGATCAGAAAGCTTGACCAAGAGATCGGATTTCTGCGAAGCAAGGGTCCTAATCTCCTCGTCGTGAGTTGCACTCGCCTTCAGAGCATCCTCCGCGCGGCTCTTCGCGCTCTCCTCCAAATCCTTCTGATGCTTCTCCGACATTTCGGTGAGTGATGATTTGGTCAGGTTGAGCATGTCCGTGACGGCTGCAAGGTCGTCCTTGGTGACAGCAAGCTCCTTCGACAAACGGGCGACCTCCTCAGCATGCTCTGGAGCAACTGCTGGTGCAGCAGATGCCGACGCGACGGCAGCATCTCGCTGTTCCTTGACAGCTTCCAACTCTCTGCGAAGCTCCTCTAGGCTCGCCTTTGATTTCGTGAGGTCGTCCTTGGTAGCCTTCAACTCCAGATTGATGTTGCTGATTTGCTTGTTGAAGCCCTTGGTCACAGAATCCAAGTCGGCAGCGTGGTCGCTTTGCAGTGAATCCGTGTTAGCTTTGTTCTGACTTTGAATCTGTGTGATGGTAGCGTTCGATTCGGCGCGCAGGCTTTGCAGCTCTTGAGCGTGAGCAGCACCGGCCTCTTCCTATTGTGTAATATGTAAATCAAACGACAAGGATAGATGTGTTCTTGTAAATGCACCTTGGCTCGCTGGAACGCCTCCTTCAACAGGACGTCATGCTCATCCTTCACGGTTTGAACCTTGCCATTGTAGATAGCTTCTTGGTTCTGGTAAATATTAGTCGATGCGTCGATATATGTACAAATCCTTCACTCACATCGAGACTCTCTTGAATGGAAGCAATTTTCGAGTTGAGTTCTGCCTCCTTAGCAGTGTGCGCTGCTTCAAGCGTGCGGACTTGTTCGTCGTGGGCCGCCTGAGCGGATTCAAGGTCCTTTGAAGCTTGCTCTTGAGCGGCAAGGGCACCTGAGAGCTGCTCTTCAACCGATCGGAGGGTGTTCTGAACAGCGTTGAAGCGTTCTGACGCCTCGCTCAACTCCTGCGCATGCTCCGCGCTCACAGACTCGCTAAGAGCCTTAGTCTCGGTTTCCCGATCGCTGGCGGCCTTCTTCGCTTCATCCAGCGCTTGAGCACTAGAGGCCAGGTCCGACTCCAAAGCCTCAATCTTCGCCTGCAGCTTCTTCTGAGAATCCTCAGCCTCTTCAACCTGCTCTTTCAACTCGAGCACTTCCACCTCCAATTCTGAGATCTTGTTCGCAGAATCTTCCTTCTCTGCTTTGAGTTCATCGACCTGCGACTGGAGCTTCTCCAGTTCGGCCGCCTTGGGTTCTAACTCTGCAATCTTGATTTGGGCAGCTTGGATCGCTTCGTCGTGTGCTACTCTGAGAGCTTCGGTTTCCTTCGCAATGGCATCGAAATCGGCCTGAGCCTTCAGCAAAGCCTCCCTCTCGACATCGGAGGCTTGTGTGGCATCAGCGAGTGACGCCTGGTTGGCTTGTAGGGCATTCAAACTCTCTTGCGTTGTCACAACAGTCGTTTCGAGTTCAGCGATCTGGGCTTGAAGTTGCTCCACTTGACTGGCGCTTTCGATGCTGGCAGCCTTTGCAGCCTCGAGCTGTGATTGAGTTTTAGTAAAGGCCGGTCTGACTGCTTATCACAACGCACCTCTGCCTTGACCTGTTCCAGAAGCGAGTCATGACCCGCCTGGTTAACCTCCAACGACGCCTGGGCCTCCTTTAACTGGGCCTCTAATTCCGCCTTAGCCTTCTCCAACTCTTCGACGCGGGCAGCCTTCGCCTGCACATCTTCCAGAGCATTCTGGAAGGATCCTTGAAGCTTCTGAAGCTCGACTTCCAAGGTACCGACAGAATCCGTCTTTGATTTCAAAGAATCTTCCACTTCTTTCAGCTAAAATTAAATTAGAAGCGGATTCACCGGAATTGAGTCACCAGCGTACCTGAGTTTGGAGGGCTTCAAGAGCCTTGGTATCCTCCTTCACCTCTTTGATCGACGAGATAGAAGCTGAGGGCCGCGTTGAAGGCGCTTTAGTCGCGGATGTCGAAACGGTGCGCGTCGGAGGTTTCGAAACGGAGGACACTCTGCTTGGGGCAGTCGCCGTTCGCGCAGTGGCCGGTTTCTTGACCGCGTCGGAGGACACCGCAGCCCTGGGCCGAGTAGCGGTCGCGGTGGCACTCTTTACGGACGCAACGGAGCCTGTGGGAGACGCAACCGACGTTCGTTTCGCGGCTGTTTCCGTGGTGGTGTTCGGTTTAGAGAAGCTAGAGGAAGCCGGCCTTGGTTTCCCGCTGGCAGAGGAGGAGAGGGGGGCTCTGGTGGTGGCGGGCGCGGAAGGTTTCGCTGGGGCGAGGGATGCTCGACGGGCTGGTGCTGCCGCCGAGGTGGCGGGAGCCCGAGATGCCATGGTAGGTTTGGCCGTGGCAGTAGGGCCTGCCGTTGACGATCTCCTCAACGAAGACGCTGTCGCCGTAGGTTTCGCGCCGATAGCGCCACCAGAGACTGAAGTCTTGACGGTCGGTGCACTCTTCAGGCTGCCCGAACCAAATGTCCCGGAGTTGATAATCTAGAAGTGGGGGATGTACGCTATAGCAAAGCTTATGATAAGAAACGTGGGCACTCACCTTCTTCACCAAAGGGGTAGGCGGATCGCCATTAGCTTTCGCCTTCCCTGTGTTGGTAGCAACCGACATAGACCCCTTTTCCCTGGTTCCAGTAACCTTCCTGACCGGCTTGGGCTCTGCGGGTTTCTCGAGCTCCTGAGGGACGGAGTTCTCGTCGACCTTGTCGTCGCTGAGAGAGAGCGTTCCACTTTCGGACTGGATTTCTGCTTCGTTGTCACCTGGCTGTGATTGTTCGCTCGTTATAGTATCCAGAGGAGCTTCAACATCAGGTTCTCCATGAGGGGACTCGACCGGGGAGGCCAGCGAGTTGTTGTCGTCGTCCTGAACTGATATCTGCTCAGAAACCTGCGGTTCGACCACAGACATGCTTGTAGTTTGTTGGTAAAGGAGTGGAAAGAGAGAATACGGCGTCAAGCGGTACGGCTGATGACGCTGCCATTCCGCCGGCCACAATGAAAGATTTAGAATTCCACTGTGGGAATCCAATCATCAAATCATATGTCTCCGCTCTATCCTAAGTATCTACGACACTCAATTGAATTAATTAATTGTGGCAAACAAGTTCAATGCATTCAACGCAGGCTCCTCGAGGTTGTTATGGTTGTACCCAAGGACAGCGACCTACGGTGAATGAGTATACGGAGCGGAACTGTCAATGAAAGCCACTTACTGATGCAGGCTCGACGTTGAAATGTGTTCCTGCCGGTAAAAGTTAGTCTCCAGTGGATGTCTAGACAACATCGGTACACACCTAGGCAGAGAGGGAACCTGAGCCAGCGAGCTACCATTACTCGGTTAAAATGGCCATGGGCAACGATAAGCACATCGCGGGTGTCACACTCTCCTGCAAGATATTTCTTGTGGTGTTCTCGGACCTACGGACGGAAAGAAGGTGAGAAGTCAGGAACCTCCAACGTTTGACTGCGCTCACTCTGGCGATCACACTGTCGACGCGATACTCCATCTCCGAAACGGACTCTCCCCCGGGGCATCTGAATGGAGGGAATTAGAGATAGCAGACGTGCCCTATCAAAGAGGATTACCCGTCCTTCCAGATGTCCCAGATGGGCTTGAGAGCACGAATTTCGTGGGTCTTGAGTCCCTCGTAGTCACCTACCGGGGTCCGGAGTGTTAGTGAGGGAAGGTCGAGGTAATCTCCATGGTCTCACCATAGTCCCACTCTCTCACTTCTTCGCATGTAACCTTCTCGGGCTTATCGGTGCACTTTTCAAACATAAGTTCGAAAGTCCTCTGAGCGCGGATACGAGGAGATACGAGGGCTAACCCGATCTTCTTGGGGTCTACGGCTTGCACTGTTGGATAGATAGATAAGATTGACGCGACGATCTTGATCATGAATAAATGGCAAGGACACACATCCAGGACCGACCAATCTTTCTGCGATAATCTTTACATTGGCCTCACCGTCTTCGGTTAGAGGGATGTCTGTGCGGCCAGTCTTCAGGAAGATCAGGCTTTGACCATTGCAGTAGAAAGACTGTACCCACATGTCGTCTAGAGTAAATGTTCAAAAAGACATGGATGAAGGAAGACGCTAGCAGCCACGCACCCGTTCTTGGACCACTCAGTTGGCCCTGGGGATATTCAGTCGGACTTAGGGACACCAAGCGACAAGAGAACTGACCGTGACGGACAATGAAAAGTCTGGGCATAGGACGTGAAGCAGACATGGTGTTGTTCAAGGAGAGGGGAACTCGATAATCAATCTCAACTCTGGTCAATCCAAATCGCTTTTATATCGCTTGGAAGATCAGAAGGCAGGTCTTTTAAACAGGTTTGTAAGTCGATTAGTAGATATGAAACTGGCAATGGATGACATCGTAATGTGGCGATCTGGGGCTTTTCGGCTTTACGGCTGATTATGGCAATAGTCCATGATGGTCAGGCCCGCCAGGGAGACGTGACGCGCGCCGGATTCGGAGGCCCGCAGCGTCTAGTCTCTCCTCATCCTCCACTCCGGCGACACGATGTTCGACGAATGTAAGAACTACCTCGACAACGTGAGCACGAAACTGAAGTATTCATGTAGATGTCGAGCATGTTGCAGGAAACTCGGTCCTTCCGGCTCACATCGGATCGCCCCCAACACTTTACGAGGGATTCGAACCTCCAACGGGGCTTGACGAGTTAGCAGAAGATGTGGTGGAACTATCTGCATGTATCTCCCTCTTGCACTCGTATCATCTACTAAGTTTGAACCCAGGATACCCCAGCTGGGAATGTAACGCCCGACGCCCCAATATTCGACCTTGGACGGGTCCAATTCGCCTTCCCCGCACCCCTCGCCTCCTTCGTCATTAGCTCGGATATGCTGTGCATGGGGCTCACAAACAACATGCTAGTCCTCATTGAACTCACGCACGAAGACCAAGTCCTAAAGATCCAGATACCCCGGAAACCCACAGAAATGACGCTGTACAAAGTGTTCATGGACCCTTCTGGCCGTCATATCATCATCACGTCTCAACAAGGAGAGAACTGGTATCTCTACAAGACATGGAAGAAACCTCGACAGCTGAAAGGATTCAAGATGGTCATCGAAAGCGTGGCATGGAACAAGACTGCGCTCCTCTCATCCTCACACCTTACCTCGACTAGGGAGATTCTCATTGGCGCGCGGAACGGTATCATTTACGAGGCCGTCCTCGACGCAGAAGATGATTTCTTCAAGTCTCAGGAACGATATCTGCAATCAGTCTTTGCCTTGCCCGAGAGGCACCCCATTACTGGACTCAAGTTCGACTACACCCCAGCCACGGATCCACAACGTGCTCTCGTTCTGGTGACCACCTCGACGCGAATCTACCAGTTTACTGGGCCCATTGACCGGAAACGGGACGAGAACGGCAGAATCTTCTCAGCACTCTTCAGCCAATATCGAGACACGGCGCCAAGTAGGTGGGGTTCCTGCCTGGCCCAGAAATGGAGGTTAACATGGTCCCAGAGATCCTTGAACTGCCTGGAAACCTGGCATACTCCGAGCTTCGATTCTTTACGCCCAATTCAAGCCAAGCTCTATCGCAACCTCAAAGGCTAGCATGGCTAACAGGTGCGTTCTGGTCCAGTTCGAGGATGAACGCATTTGCGAACTCGTTATAGGACAAGGCATCTATCATGGCACAATCAACTACGACGCCTCGGTGGAAGATCATATCGACTCAGCGCAACTTCTTCAGTACCCAACGCTTCCCGGGATAGATCAGCCTGATATTCCAATCTCACTGGCTGTTACTGAATTCCATTTCGTCCTTCTCTACAAGGATCGAGTGGTCGGAATATGCAATCTCGACGATAGAAAGGCCTACGAAGAATTGCTTCCCATTGTAAGGAAGTCAGACCTTTTCGAAGAACCTCATAACTCAATAACACGACCTTTAGAAACCGTCAGAAGAAGTCCGGGGGCTGGCAGCAGACCCTGTGAGAAAGACGTACTGGGTTTTTACCGACCAATCTCTCTTTGAACTCGTCGTTACCAACGAGGACAGAGATGTTTGGCGCACATATTTGGAGAAAGGTCTCTACTCGACAGCGTTGCAGTACGCAAAGGTCAGTCGTTTGCCTAACTGATCTGCCTACCAACCTCGCTGAAGCAATGAACAGACAGCTTCGCAACGCGACCAGATCTTGAAGGCCCAGGGAGACCATCACTTCAAAGAAGGTCGTTACTTCCAAGCTGCACAGGCGTTTGCCCACTCTTCTGCTTCGTTCGAGGAAGTAGTTCTCAAGCTCCTTGAGGTGGGAGATCGAGATTCTTTGCGGTCTTATCTAGTATCCCGCCTGGAGCGTACTCGAAAGACCGTGAGTTTTGTTACTCAATTTGTGAATTTGGCAGCTCATTGAACCATTGTAGGATATCACACAACGAATGATGCTGGCAACATGGTTAGTAGAGTTTTATCTAGGGAAGTGCAATGAGTTGGACGATATCATCGCCTCGGAGTCGGTCTCTCAGGACGTCGAGAACCTCAGGGTTGCGCGTACAGAGCTAGAGGACGAGCTGCGACAATTCTTTGAGACGTACCGGGTAAGTGTATTACCGAAGCCATACGAACTGGCTTATCTGACATATTTATGAAGGCGAATCTCAACAAAGAAGCCGTTTACGAACTTATCCAAGGGCATGGCCGAACGGATATGTACCTGCACTATGCTACTGTCATTGGCGATTTCCGGCGCGTGGTTGAACATTACATCTTAGAGGAAGAGTGGCTCAAAGCGATCGAAGTGATTAGCAGACAGGTAAACTGGCTTTACTTTTGCTTTCGTTGGGTGGCTATTGATTATCTGGCAGACTGATCTGGAGCTCTACTATCGCTTTGGTTCCGTCCTAATTCGGCAGGCGCCCAAGGAAACAGTGGACTCCTGGATTCGCCAAACATCCTTGGACCCTCACCGGTTAATACCATGTCTCCTGCAACTACAACACGCTCCTCGAGATCCACTATCCCCTAACCAGGCCATCCGATACCTGAACCATGTCGTCTTCGAACAAGGCGATATCTCGCCTACCATCCACAATCTCCTCCTCACCTTCCATGTTTCGCCATCCTCACCGCCAAAAGTGTCAACCTCTTCAGATGATGATGGCCCTCTTCTCCGGTTCCTTTCCACTGCACCCACCGACCTCATCACTGGGAAACCATACTATGATCTCGACTATGCTTTGCGATTGTGCAAGATGGCCGGGAGGACTCAACCCTGTGTACACCTGTACTCGAAGTTGGGATTGTGGGAGAACAGTGTCGACCTGGCTCTGGAGAAGGGCGATCTGGATCTCGCGAAGATCAATGCAGATATGCCTGAAGACGATCAGCCCCTGAGAAAGAAGCTCTGGCTGAAGATTGCCCGCTATGTTGTCCAAGACAAGAAGGATATCAAGGCGTAAGTTCCTCTCTTGTCAGTGGGTAATCCTGACTTGACATATGTTGCCTACAGTGCCATGCGCTTTTTGGAGAACACCGACCTCCTCAAGATCGAGGATATCCTGCCTTTCTTCCCAGACTTTGTGGTCATCGACGACTTCAAGGAAGAGATCGCTCATGCCCTGGAAGGGTACTCTGCACACATTGATGACTTGAAAGCCGAGATGGATGATGCGACTAAGACCGCCGAAGCAATACAGAAGGACATTGCTGCGCTGAAAAACCGGTTCATTACCATTGATGCTGGCGAGCAATGCTCGAACTGCTCGAATTTATTATTAACGAGGCAGTTCTACGTCTTCCCATGCCATCACACTTTCCATGCGGACTGTCTCATCGGAATGGTAGGTGCCATCCGTCCATTGAATTGGATTCCGTTAACCTGGTGTTTGTTTGTAGGTGAAAGAGTATCTCCCTGCCCATGCTCTTCGAAGGATCCTGCTGCTGCAAAACCAGCTCGTCAAGGAAAACCCTCCTCCACGGAAGCAGCTTGCCAGTGCAGATATCGGGCGGCCGCAGCCTGCACCGCAGCGCACCCTGCTGTCGACCAACTTTGGACCCATTGCAAACCCGTTGCAGAACGGTGCCAAGGCCGCCAACTTGATTGGCCGGGGTGTCATTTCAGCTGGCGATCGGTTGCGCGACTTGATTGTCCCAGACGCGTTGGCAACATTAGTTTCAGCACCGACAATGTGGATCCCCGGAATGGGTGGTGGTGGTGTCGCGAAGCCCGCTGCGAGCGACAAGCTTGGATCTGCGAAAGCGGAAAAGTTGCGTGCTGAGCTTGACGATCTGCTGACGAGTAATTGCCCACTGTGTGAGAGCGTCATCGTAGGCTTAGACAAGCCATTCGTGAAGGAGGGGGAGGCGGAGTCATCATGGACGTTATGATACCGTGGTCATTAGGCATTAATCCGGTCCGGAGATCTATAATACAGATATGGTACAACCAGATGCTGGTAGAGAGATCAGTGGTTGACTGTTTTGCTGCGTCCGGCGCGCTTCCTGAGGCGAGCAGCTTTTCTGGCACCCATCTGAAGATAAGAGAGGCGTCAGATGTGGAGCCTTTATCGCAAAAAACACCTGCCCGCTCGTACCATGAGTTTCGCTTCCTCAATCCGGCGCTTTTCCTCCGCAATCCTCTTACGTTCCAGAGTGACTTCTTTCCGCCTACAAGCACGGATGAGTGCCAAGGGGAACCAAAATAAGAATGCGGTCCGACGCACCTCTCGTATTCGGCCTGTTTCTCGTCTCTGAGTTCAGCCTGGAGCTTCTTGATTGCTTGCTCCTTTTTGGTTTTGTCCATTCGATCCTCCCACCGCTTTGTCTTGACTCCCTTGGGCAGCTGAGAACGCCTGTTTTGATGTTCGGGGTCAATGGATGTGCGAGGAGAGAGGACAGGACGTACACAGTGGCGGACTTTTCGAGCTTCCATGCCTTTCCGGAGACACGGCCGTTCGATGAGGAGGCGAGGGCGACGACGGGGACGTCTTCGTGGATGATGTCTGCCTGCATGATGAGGGGAGAGGCCAACATTGATGAGGTATGAATGTGATGGGAGAATCGAAAAAAGCTACCGTGTCAGCGTGGGTGCAGATGGTGTCTGCATATGTTTGCTGCCGCGACTGCTCTCTCATCGCTCCGTCTGCGAGCACGGAGGAGCTGGCGACCAACTCGTTCCACTCCCCCCCACGCTCTTTTATCTATCCCTTTTCCCCTCTTTTTCCCCATTTTCGACGTCGTTCCCGATGTTGAGGTCCGTCCATTCGTCCCCAGATACCCACACCGACCATGTCCGCCACCTTCTTGATCAGCGCATAAACCGCCTCGACCCCGACGACAATTTTTCGGCTCTCTCTCAGTTCACGGACACCCCCTCTGTCTACAGCCCCGCACATTTCTCTCCGAGCTACCAAGATGATCGACTCTACAGTCCAAGGCAGCGTCTCAATGACCCCAACCTCACCAACCTCAGCATTCTCGACTTGGAGCGAGACCCCCGCTATTCCCTCGACACCGATACGCAAGAGGACGACACACACTCATTTGACGACGCGGACCAAGAAAGACCTGGCGATGATCATTCAGACGCCGACAGCCGCCTCAGTTATCTCGGCCCCAAGATGCGTTTCCACTCTCGCGCACCCTGGGAAATGGAGGACGGTATCCCGGAGGAAGAGTCGGAGCCTGCAGACAGCCCCAAGCACCATGCCTTCTCGTTCTCGCTCGGGGCGAAGAGCGTGAACCACTCCTCTCGCTCTTCAAGTCCCCGCCCTAGCTTTAATAGGCCGAGCGGCGACTCATTTCGCTCGCATTTAATGCCAAAACGCTCATTTGACACAATCAACTCACAGATGTCTTCTAAAGGCGCTCTCTAGTGAGTTCTTCGTTCTCCGTTGTCCTTTTATCGGACTAATTGCGTTTGCACTAGTGCCCTTGCGCAGGAGAGTCTGTCATCTGCATCTCTGTCCCGACCCAACCCACCGCCACAGAGGGATGGTCTGCTCGGCAAACTGTCAACGCTTGGACGTACACGAGGCAACTCCTCCCCCTCCTCGCCAATACTCTCCTCTCAAAGGCCTTATCCACACTCCCGCATTCCACCATTACCGAAGGACTCGCTTGATTCCAGGACACTCTCGGATTATGACCCGTTTGCACCAAACCAACCTCGCTTCGCGTCGATCCGCCCTCCTTCCCCTGAAGCCGAGGAAGCATGCCATCCCTACGCCAATCCGGATCTAGTAACGATGCCCGCTCCTCCTGCTAGCGATTCGAGCCATCTTACTGCGGCGGTTCTTCCACCTGTTCGGAACGATTCAAGCATCACGGTGACCCAAAAGTTCGTAGCCGAACCCAGCCCATATGTTACTTCCCGGAATTCAATCAACTCCACTACGAGTGGTGGAAGGAAGCGAGTATCTTCCGTCCATGGAAGGGAAATCTCGTCCCCTGTTGCCTTTCAAGGCATTTCCCTTCCTCTCGAGGTGAACAGCACGGGTCACGAAGGGCAGCCTATCGGGGCTAGTCACCTTCCGGGCTGGAAGGAGAAGTTTGTACCTCCTGCATTCAGCCTCATCTCGCTTGAGGAGGCGAGGGCTCAGCGAGCAAAAACATCAGCTCCCCAAGGAGACGATGCGACGCCAACTCATTCGGTGGCGGACCATTCTTCTCAGTCAACGACGACACTGCCCGCCGATGATTCAAGCTCTACCCTCAATAACGAACTCATGAACAGTCGGTCTCGTGGTCGGACAACAAGTGCAGGAGCAAAGGCTAAGAATGCATTCCACTCAATGGTTGGCTCCGTTATAACGGAACGCCGCGAGTCGGAACCCGTCATCAGCCCTGCCCACCAGCCCAATGTCAGCCAACCTCCCAAGGCCCTGAAGCACAAGAAAAGCGGGTTCATGCGAATCTTTAACGGTGGCAAGGAGAAGGAGCCCGGCATCCCACCTCCACCTGTCCCCTCAAATTATGTATCGTCCGACACGCCCACTGTCAAAAGGATTGCCAGCCGCGTACCCGTCCCTTCTTACATTCAGCCACCCCTCGCTTCTTCAACGTCGAGCCAGGACAGGTTTTCGACTTCTAGCAATCCTACTCCATCCACCGAAAGCCCCAGGCGCGCACCACCGTCTCTCCACATCAACACTGTTGCGTCCAACACACGGGGTGGAGACAGCATGGATCGAAAACAAAATGGAACGATGACCGGGCTTTTTGCACCCAAACCATGGGAGAACAGCCAGCCCCAGAGTGCCCCCGCCGATGTCACAGGCTTCCCTGCACTCAAACTTCGCCCAACCTCTGGCCTCTTCAGCTCTCACTTTGAGAACATTGTCCCCGATTTCCAAACCTTTTCGGTCTCCGAGTTCGACACGCCATCAACAGGCCTGACCTCACCGGCCACGCCATCGACGGGCGACCGCTTCTCCAAGTCGGACGTTGACCGCAAGCCCCCGCCAGCCTCCACACTGTCCGCCCAGCGACGGATCAACGAGCTCGAGGCTCAATTGCGCACTCTGACCGTCGAGGTGGAGGAGCTGCGGTCCAACCAGCATTGCCACCAGGACACCGGTGCATATTGCAGCTCATGTGGGAGAGGGAGGGTCGTCTCGACGGGTAGTGCTCGGGATGGTCATGGGCACATATCCTCAGCTTCATCCTCCTCGTCCTCGAGCGGCAGTGCCCGTGGAAATGGGCACAGCGTCTTAAACCGACCCAGAGCGAAAACCAGCACCAATTCTTCAAGATTTGTTAACGCGCTTGCTTAAGGACTCTTGTATCTCGTCTGTCTTGTTTATTATGACTATTTACGTCCCGGAGGGACGAGCTCCATTACTATTATTACTCCTAGTGTTGTATATCTGTAACAGTGTACTATTTCTCCTGTTTACTTGTCGTCTCTCTCACTCTCCTCAACTTTCGGCTTGATTGGTCGTCGTAATCCCTCATCTCATCCCTCATATATTCCCCTTTTACATGTGTCTCTTGTTTATAGCCTACCTCCACCCCTTCTAAAGTTTCATTTGCGGTATTGCATATAATTTGGTACCTGCCAGTATGAAGCTTAGCCTTCTTACTACATCTCCTTCATCGTCATTCGTTTTTCATTGGATTAAAGAGACACTGTACTAGGTTTCTGTTGGAGGATTAGACAAGTTGAAGACTCAGTCAGTTACGCTCACCCTAATCAGCCAGTGACGAACGCTGCCCTTTCTTCACGGCAGGTCTACCATAGCATTCGGGTGATAGGCAAAGGTATAATTTACATGATTGAAAGGGAACTCCATAAATCCGATATTGCAAGGAATCCAGCTACTCGTCCACACCAATAAGCCAGCCAATCCCTTTAGAGAGCGCCCTCGACGCTTGTACAGAAACATCGTCCCTGGAATCCGCTCTAGAACTCTCGCTCGCCGCACCATGACCCACATCCGAGTTCGCACCCTGCGACCTGTGCCCGATGGAAAACGGAAAGTTGGACGCCACGCTCTTGAACGTCCGGCTCGCCAAAGCAGCAGCGTCCGGGGTGCTCAGCAGTGGCGGAGAAGGCATGTGCAGATCCTGCAGCCTCGCACGGAGAGACGAGGCTACATTTCGTGGACCGAAGAGCCCCCCGCCCCCGTTGCGGTCAAGGATGCTGGGCCGTGCAGCCGACTGGGGTATTGCGCTGTCGCGGTTTGTTAACCTCTCTTCACGCTCTTCGATGTCCTCTTTATGAAGCCTCCTCCATGCAGTGAGGACGTCGTGCATCTTGTCGGCGGGACAGAGCTCTAGGGAGTAACCGAGCAACGCCATTTTCTTGCCCAGGTCGTCGTACTCGGGCTGACGTCCCAATTGGAAACAGGCAATCCAGCATACTTCAATGGCTTCTTGAAGCTTCGTGTCGCTCGCCAAAGGGGTGGAAACGGCATCGGCCTTTAGCTTGTGTATGATCTCTACCATTCTCTGGCTGTGATCGTATGCACGAGTGAAGTCTTCAGCTTGAAGCGCGGTATCAGCCATCATGGCAAGAACCTTCACTTCTGCAGTGACGTCATTTCTAAAGCCGAGTTTGTAGCAAAGGTCCAGCATTACTTCAGTATGCTTGTACGCGTCGTTGTTGCTCGATAGAACGCTAGAGATGAGGGAGAGCCGGTCTTTGGTAAGGCGAATTTCGATAGGTGAGATAGGATTGCCGCCTCGGGAGGTGACGTGGAAAGAGCATATTCTGGAGGTTGCTTCAATGAATTCCTTCTCGGAAACAATGCGTGGGGTTGGCGGTGGTACGTCGAGACTGTCCAAGAGTGAGTAAGTTCACTGCGAAAACCAAGAGAAAGTTACACATACCATTCGTATGCCAATTTCATCTCCCCGACCTTGTAGTTGCCAGAGCTGGCGTTCACATATAGTTCATTAGAGCATTTGAGACAAATATCTTCAACAGCTTGAGGGGAAAGGTCAATCTTCCCGTGAGGGTGCCGAAGAAGAGTTTTGGCGATGTCGATTTCTATTGCCCTATGAGTTTCGGTAGGAAGTATGAGGTAGAGAAGACTTACTGCCTGTGCTGAGCAAGCCACTCAAAAAAATGGTCATAATCTCCTCCCGCGACATTAACCCAAATGCACCCTTGATCCCAGATTCACTCTTCTCCGTCAGCTTCAACATATCATCCAGGAGCCACTCCCAATCTTCGAGCGCATTTAGAGGATCAACAGTACCACCCGCACGGCGAGCCATCCTAGTTGCCCATGCCGTCTGTTCCTTGAGGTCGTCCGAGCTCTGGAGGAACCAACGAAGCGGGGCTGGCACACTCCACCGCGCGAATATCTCTCCCGACTCCAGGTGTACATCGAGGATATCCAGAGCACGAGAAAGCGACTGGAAGCTCAAAGGCTGGAAAAACAAGAGCAAATCTGTCGGCGTGCACTTGGGTCGATTCGTGGTCGGAGTGACGAAGGTTCCGAGGGAAGCGAGGGTTGTATCTGCGGCTTCCTCGTCTGTTTCGTCTTGCCCTGAGGTCTCCCATGCGGGCATGCACTCGAAGATACGGCTCATAGTTGGCCACTGGTCCAGGGCGTCACTGCCGTACAGACATGCCAAAGCGAGCTGCGCGACATGGACATCGTTCCGGAGTATTCTTTGCGCTGTTGGGAGGGTGGGCTTTGAGGCTTCGAAGATGGAGGCTGCCAACTCCAAAGGGGCTGAAAGGATGTAATTGTGCAGGAGTCGCTCTTGCAGGCCTGAGTCGGGGTTCCCGGCCCTCTCTTCTCGGGCTTCCAAAACGAAAAGGTATGGGACGACGAGGTGTGTCATATCGCCTGCGATGCTTTCTGGTGTTGAATGCGCGAGGTAGCCACGTACGACGGCTTCAGGTTCCATCGCTCGCCATAAGTCGAGGTTCCAGTCGCTGGGCGATGAAGGGTCTTGAGGTGCGTCATAGACGAGGCGAGAGAGAAGACTCAATTCCTCTCCAAGTTCGTCCAAGGAAGGGATGCCTTGCGAAGCTCCATGTTGGACAAGGGTGAGCGCAACATCGACCATCCCGGTAGTCTGGATAATGGTGTTGACCCGGGTCGTATACCATTCCGTCAGCTCGCTGAATGACAGCGGTTCTTGTTGTGCCAAAGCTTGTTCTGGGATTGGCGAAGTCAATTCCAGTGAAGCCCCTGCCTCCTGGATGGCGGCCTGGGTGCTGGGTAACTGAGAGAAGTCGAGGTCGGGTGCCGGTTGCCCTGAAGACCACCTCAATTCAGAGTTGGTATTCGAGTCGAGTGATGGTAGAAATCGTCGGTAAGCAAGGGGTTGGGCGTGTTCTGGGATGAAGCTGAGTATATCGAGGCGGAATGGCCAAAGGTCCGAGTTGTGTCTCCGAACGAGGATGCCGAGTGCGTCAAAATATTGCCCTGATGCAAGTGCTCTCGCCGATGCAAGCAGTGCACTCGAGAGAAATTCTGCCAATGTGAAAGGAAGCTTGCCGGTCCGTTTCGGTTTTGAGGTCTGTACGGAACCTTCCTCGGCCCAAGGGTCATCTTCCCATTCGTCGAGCTCCTCGTCAACCTCTTCCTCTTCCTCCTCAGCAGCTGCGGATACTGCGGCCTTCTCAAGCTCCACGTATGTGTTCAGTCTTCCCAGCCTTTCTAATAGGACGGCTCGCAGTTGACAGAGTTGGGCGTCGGACGGGATGTGGTGGAAATGCTGCACTAAGAGTTCCTGGTTTGAGGGTCCTTCTTCACTCGACTCTTCCTCATCACGAGGGAGGAAGCCTTTGCATCGTTCCAAGACTGAATCTGTTCGCGAGATACCGTGTACGAGCAAGGCATGTTGAGTGTTGCGGTCTTCGAGTATGCGGTCAACGCACGCAGCAGTTGCCCAGACATCGTCGGGAACGGCGCCTAGGATGTCGTATACTGCGTCTGTAGTGAGTTCCTCATCAGTGAGGGCCTTCCACCGTGAAGAGGCCGTCGTCGTCATTTGAAGGTCCAGGGGAAGCGTTGGAAAGAGACAACGTCAATGATGCGTGTCACCACTGACCACAAGCTGCCCGGCCTATCATCTGATTGCCGGAGGTGAAATTCGCGTCCCTCCTCGTTCCTGCAGGCCAGAGACCATCCCTGCAACTAGCCTCGCCAAGTGGAATGGCATGATATCTATAGTACATAATTACTCCACATAAAACAGCTACCTTACTTTTACAAGCAACATTCCAAGAGAGGCAATCGTGACAGGGCGAAGCAGCAGTAAAATGCGTAAATCAGAATAGCGTCTCCTCGTCGCGCAGGTATTCCCCGACATCCCTAAAAAAGGGGCTACGTTAGTTACTCGGAGTGGAAGGAGATAGCTTAAGGGTGCTCACGCTTGGTGAAAAACGATGATGGCAGTAGGGTCGAGTTTTCTTGTGTCCACTGTTGAACGGGCAGTCACACCGAAGCCCTGCAATGAAGGTAAGGGGGGCATCCCAGAATATTGTCATAGAGTTCGGGCTCACCAGAGGAATGTCACTCATGCTGAACACAACAACACCCTGGTGCTCCGGAGTATCCTCAGTTATACGACCCAGATGCGCCTTCACAATGTGGTTTCCGTAGAGGAAGGGCATCTCGCCATTGGGTTTTATCCATACCTGCAATGGAATAGTTTAGACGACAGCAATTCAAACAGTCAGTGAAGCTCGATGTCGCACCTTGAACTTGGCGTATTGAGCAAGGTAGTCCAGGGCGGTGATGTGCAGTTTGAACTTTCCGCTCTTGCTGAATTTTCCAAAACACGTCCCAAGACTGACGAGGTTGGGGCGTGCTACCGATATTCCAAGGCGCATTGAGGATTCAGAGACATAGTAGACGCGATCCTTCTGAAGCCTGAAGCAGTACGGCTCGTCTGGTCGGTCAATGAGATGCACAAGATTCTTGCCCTAAACATGGATTAGAAGGCAGTAACTCGATGGACGGATCGCATTCTTGCTCACAATGTAGTTTGCAAGCTTGGTAAACACGGCCTTGGACTCTTCTTCTGTTAATGGGCGCATCGTCGAGGTAAAGTGGGAGTATGTTACGGTTCTGGATTCAGCTCGAGAGAAAACCTTTGATGGATGATATAAGCATCATTAGGGGATTTGGGATTGAGTTCAACTCTCATTCAACGCGTCCTTGATCATGTCTATCCCTTCTTTCACTTCATTCCCTACATTCGAACCGGAATATCCAAAACAGTCATCGACCTCCGAAAGCAGGCTTGAGAAACGCAAGCGCGACGAAAGCCACAAGTCCAGCGCGTCCTCAAAGCGTAAAGACAGGGACAGGGACAGAGGCAGAGAGACAAGTCGGGAGAGGCACCGAGAGAAGGATAAGGACAGGCACAAGAAGAGGGACAAAGACAAGCATAAGGAGAGAAGCAGAAAGCTTCGCGGGGACGACTCAAGGGACCAGAGGCTTGAAGATGTCCCTTCTAATGTCGACGAAACATACCGCATGTTCTTCTCTGACCGCAAGCCAGACCGTTTGAACATCCAGTACGGTAGTATCCATGCAGGAGACATTCCAAAGTATCGCTTGATATATGGTATGTACTCCCACATCTTAACCGTCGACCTCTAATGATAGCAGGCGGCAGGTATGCGATTGGCTTGCCTCGTGGCCTCACACTGTATCGAGCTGGGAAGGGCGTCGAAGTTTGTGTGAAGTCACGTAACAACAAGGTACATACCTTCTATAATCATCTTTGCGACCTGCTGAAAATTACTGCAGCTTTCAAGCATTACCGATTCTCGCACACGGTCTCTATTAGCCCTACCTCCAAACAGGCGAGTCATCCAGTCAGACGAGAACGGCAAATACACCGAGGTCGATGGTTTTATTCGCCTCCCAACTCGGCGCGGCAAGTCCAGTCCGGAAGACACCTATCGCTCCATACTCGAGGCCAATCCCGGGGACAGCACCGGCTCAGAATCTGACTCTTCGGCTGGAAGCTCAGACGAAGGCGGTTCTGATGACGAAGTTGGGGGGGATAAACTTCCAGAAACATCTCAACAGGCGCAGCTTCGTACCTTGGAGGAGAGGCTTGCGGAGGATAAAGGCGAAGTAGGGACGTGGTTAGAGCTATTGGATGCTACCCTTTCTTCCATCCCGATCACTTCCAAGAACGCGACCAAGGCTCGATGCGACATCACAGTCGCTCTCCTAGAACGTGCAATCAAGAGTCATTCGACTTGCCATGCATCCCCGATCTTGCGAATCAAATATCTCAAGGCCGGAGAAGAAGTGTGGAGTCCTGCGCAGTTGAAGGAGCAATGGGAGGCGGCATTGGGGCTGGGAGACGTCGCACTTTGGCTGGAGTGGCTGGAATGGCGAATGCGGCACAGGAGGGATGGACTGGATGGACTTGTAGAGGATGTCACCCGTCTCCTATCCTCACCGCCTTTCCAAGGGGAAACAGCAGATGTGGAATTGGCGAGATTACGAGCTTTCTGGAGAACCCTTGTTGCTATCCAGAGTGCAGGTACGTATTTTTCATTAGCATGGTCCCGTCAATTGACATACCAACACGCACTCACCTAGGATTCGCTGAGCGGGCGATGGCGATGCTCCAAGCGCAGCTAGAAGTGGCATTTCATTTACCTTCAGCTTTGGAAACCTCCCCGTTTTCGTACCAGATGGACGAGCTGGAGGAGTTTTGGGAAGGCGAGTCTTTGCGAACCCTAGAAGATGGCGCAAAAGGTTGGGACAGGTGGTTTGACAACTTTCGCCCGGACTCCGATGCTACAGCGGTGTCCCCGCAAAAGCCTCTTGAAATTCGTGATTTGGACCCTTATCGGCAATGGGCCTTCCAAGAAGCCGCTGAAGATGTTATTTCATCGTTTCCTTCGCGTGCACCGCCCGAAGCGGAGGGCGTGGATCCGTATTCAATGGTTCTGTTTTCTGACATCCGGCCACTGTTGGTCCCGCTCACCACTCCTCAAGCTAAGCAAGCCTTACGATTGCTGACACTCACGTTCCTCGGAATTCCCCTCCCCGGTCTGTCTCAAGTGTTTTCAGGCCATGTGGGTGATGCCAATTGGGACGATCGCTGGTCCATGGGTAGTGCAAGGCGCATTGCAAGCATCGTACCAAATGGCACTGAGCGTCGCGACATAGTTGGTGAATCCATTGCCGGGGCTATCATCGCGAACGAGAAGGAATACAGGGACGCGTTTGGGCCAATCAAACAATGGGGATACGGTGCCCTCTCGCCTTTGGATATATGGATGAAGGGAACGAAGGCACGCACATTTTTCTGGGATTCAGGGGACATCGAAGGGGTGGACACCAAACTGGTACTGCGGGCATTTTCGCAGTTAAGACAAGGTGAAGGTGATTTCGAATGGGATTTGTTGGCCCTCGCATTCGAAGCTGCTCTGAACGTGAAAAGGTTCGTTTCATCCAGTTGTTTCACAAATCCTACTATCTAATATCACACTAGCTCTCTGAAGCTTTCCAAGGCCTTCCTCTCAGTCCCCAGACATGCCCTCGAGTATTGGAATGCCCACGCACAACTCGAACGCATCAACGGGCGACCCGACGCGGCCCGCAAGGTCTACCAAACTGTCCTCGCCGACACCCAATCCCCCTCACCCCAGGCTGGAGTCAGCGCTATGTGGTGGAGTTGGGCCGAGATGGAGTGGTTGTCGGGCAAAGGCGATCAAGCTATGTACGTTGTCCTGCGGTCTGTGGGCGTTGAGTCGACGACAGGCGTGGGGGTGTTGCGTGCAAAGCGGGCGCTGAGTGATGCAGCGGCAATGGCGGCGGGATGGCGGGACAAGCAAAATTGGACGAAACTGCGAGCTCTCTTCGAGCTTCTAAATGGGGTGGATATGGCGGAAGTTCTGACTATCTTCGATGCTCAACTTGCATCGCTACAGCATGGCCAGGTTGCTCACGAAAGCCTGACGATGGCATCTCTTCTGTTCGTTTACAACTATCGCGTGGTTATAAAGGCGCCTATGCCACCTGTGCTTCTTCGAGAGCGAGCCGAACATGCTCTCGAGGAATATCCCAGCAACTCAATCATTCTCGGCGTGTTTCTCGAAGGCGAGAAGGGACAGGGAGTGTGGGGTAAGGTCAGGGGTATGCTAGGGGCAAGCAATGGGAAGGTGAAGGACGTTGCGAGACGCGTGGAGGAGGTCTGGGTTGCAGGTTGGGAAAAGGGTAGGTGGCCGGAAGAAATCGAGAGAACAAGGAGTGGGTTGGCCGCAGCCGTTGAACATGAAAGGTGCGTCGCGTCAAATCAAGTGCTGGGGCTCTTAAACATGACTCACGCAAATCGCAGAACACGAGGGAGTCCCATTATTTGGCGGTTGTACTTAGAATTCGAGATCAAGGCTGGGCAGCACCGGACAGCTAAGAAGTTGCTCTTCCGCGCAATTGGGGAATGCCCCCTTGTGAAAGGTCTGTTGATTCATTTCCCGGTCTAGAAGGAGGTGAACTAATGGAGCCCACAGAACTCTATCTGCTAGCATTTGGCCCACTTCGGGCAGTCTTTGATGGCAGAGAGCTGCAGAGCTTGGCTGACCTGATGGCTGAGCGGGGGCTGCGGCTGCATAGAGGGCTGGACGAAGTCGTGGATATAGTCGCCGAGAACAAGGAGGCTGTCGACAATGAGGAGGACGAGGACGAGATTGAGCACAATGCGCGGGAGCTGCGTCGGTTGATGCCATACTGAGTGTACAAATAGCGTAGTGTGACATAATGGGTTTGTGACAAGCGTGACAGTTGTTGACTGGCACGAGGCGTGTGGTGGACTGGGCTGCTCGCTACTCTTTTACCTCCACGCAGAGCGCAATTCGTTCAGGAATCACTTCCTGCCTGGCCCCAGTCTCCAAATTCTTCGTTCTTCTAGCTTCGAATGCTCTAATCGCCACATTCCCTTGCTTTTTTTCTATCTTCATGCTTCGACTTTAGTTACTCTAGCCATCCACTACTATGTCGGCCGCTCCACCTCCAACTCTCCTGGTTCCCCGCGAAGATTGGGCCGATACCGACTTCGACATCCCCGACGGCATACCGCTCCACGCACATTCAGATAAAGAGGACGAAGACGAGGATGAGGACTGGGATATGGAAATGGACCTGGGTCCGACTGGAGGCGCCAAGGTCAAGGCTGTAGTCGCCGGAATGCTCGCCAGGTCCAACTCTTCTACGCGAGCTCCTCTTGCTGCCTCTACCTCGCAAATTATCACTATTCGCCCGCCAATATCGTCACTGGATGTCGAGGAGGACGATGAGGAGGGCGTATCCACCATCAAAGCCACCGATCCTGTGCTCACCCTCCGACCCAAGGCCCCTAAACAACCACTCCCGCAGATCATCGATGAAGACTTTGAGGAGGGCTTTGCCTTGCCCTCGGATCTTACTAAACTCTCCCTTGTACCCCAATCTCTTAACCACAGGTCCTCAAAGAACTCGCTGGAGTGGGGTGACAAGGATAGCTCGACGTCGTCTTCTCAGTCCTCCGATGCCTACTCGACTCTTGGGTTCGCCGACGTCTCCCCACATTCGCATTCCGGCACCTCTGTATCATTACCCGATACCGAAACCGAGGAAGAAGATGACGATCTCGAAGGTCTTGTCATTCCGAATGCCTTGTTTGAATCCAAGCAGAGTGTCCGGCATCTCAACAAGATCTTGGAGACCAAGAAGAAGGCCGACACGGCAACCAACCAAGTTCAGGTTGCCACACCCAACCCCGAGGACGACTTTGAGGCTGGTCTCATCATCGAAGACGACGTGGATCTCAGCCCAAGCCGCCTCCTCACCAACTCCAACCCTCGACGGCTGTTCAACCGCAGCAGCAGCCTTCCCCAACCAAGACCCTCTACTCTTCGGCCACCATCTCGTCCAAAGCTAGAACGGTCGAAATCCCCGTCGAACCCCCCTCCATCATCACAGCGCCAACTGCAGAAGATCCGACTGTCCCCCTCACCCCCCCTAAGACCCCCTTCCCGCTCTCAGACTTTTCAAGCTTTCGGCCCTCCCCCACCCATACCCTCACCAACTCCCTCACCATCTAGCAGTTTCCTGACGCCCAAACCAGGTAGCCTACGCGGTCAGAAATCACATTCGGGCCTGAAGCCTCCTACACCCCCCTCTACTGTCCGGAAGCTGTCACGGAAAGCCTCGTTGTCTGTCCTTGAATCAAGCCAAAAGCAAGCCACAAGGACATCAACAGAGGCTAACAATCAACCCAAACAACTAGCACGTTATGAAGAACCCACAGTGGCTTCGAAAGCAAAGAGTCACAAGAACTCGACCAGTCGCATCCACGACTTCAAAGTACCTCCTACCCGTCCCTCTACCCCATCTTCGAACACAGCTGCATTGCGACTCACCATGCCAACTCAGTCAAGAATCAAATCGCGCCCGGGTCTTTCACAACTCTTCTCGCAATCCCTCGAACCCCAGCCACTGCAAACTTCACGCGCTATTTCACCCCTTCCACCTCGGCCGCCATCCTCCGCCTCGCTACGACTATCATCTTCGTCACGAGGCAAAGCCCCTACCTCAACTTCCCCTCCCGCCACTGTCGCCCCGAAACTCCTTCGAAAACCCAAGCGGTTCCGCACTTATGGCGATGGAACCGAGCTGGACGGTTTCGACGACTTACCCTTGGACCAAGATAAAGAAGGGCGGTTTAGAGTACATCCCAAAGGCCAAAGTAATCGAATACCTGGCTCATCGTTCGAAAAACCATTTTCGAAGTCTGCCGGCGATAAGCCTTCCGAGGGCAAACAGGGCACGATACGAAGAATGAAGGGCACCATTACAAGTCTGAATGGTACGTAACGAATGTCTGTGAGTGTTTCCGACGCGACTGACTTCTGAGTTATTCAGAGTCTGCCACCGGCATCTTGACACCTGCCACCAATACATTGCGACGGACTACTACCACTATCGACTTCCCCAGTAGACCCCCTTCGAAGTCTGTTAGCGAGGTCTTGCCCAAGAAGAGGAAGAATGTTTCATCTCCCAGCAAATCATCGCCAGGCACCACCCGCCGGAAACCAACGCTCATTCGCAACCTTGGGGGCGCTGCTGGACCTAAAGGTATGCTACTGCCCGCAATCACAACAAACCGCCACTAACTGGAATTGAAGTGGTCGGGGATATGAAATATAATCCTTTAACCCAGCGTTGGGAAGGCAATGACCAGGTCCTCCGAGAGTTTGACGCAGCAATGGGCACATCAACTCGGCCAGCCTTGATCACTCCCTTCACCGGATCCACCGTCGGTTCACCTTCTGGAAACTACTCCAATGGCGCTCGCGTGGTTGGTAACATGTACTTCGACCCGCAACAAATGCGATGGATATCCACACTCCACCCCGACGAAGAAGAACCCGATGTGTTCGCGAATATGGCCGACGATGAAGAGGATAGCGACGCATGGGAGGGCAAAAGTGGGACTATCCGAGCAACCGCTAATGGCCCACGGACTTCTGACGCCAGTTCCGTCGCTTCGGGCACTGAATCTGTCGACGTACATATGGCGTCGGCAGTCGCCGTCTTGCCGTGCCATTCAAGGACTATCTCTGACTCTGGTAGCGACGATCGTGGCTCACGCGCGTCGATGCACGTGGGAGATATCGACGAGGACTTCATTGAAAAGTGCCGGCAAGCTGAAGAGCGTCACCGGACGGAAATGAGGGGATGGAAATCCTCAATATCCAAGTTCGATCCTTATCAGCCCCCCAACCTGTCTCATCTTTATGAGATTAGGGCTCTTGCCACGCGCAAGTACTAGGTTTCTATGCTTTCATCTGCCTTTGTCCCTTCGATTTTTGACCCTTCTTGTCCAATCCTAATGTAATCATGTCACCATTCGTCTTTCCTGCATACCTCTGTAACTCTTGGATTCCCCTTCTTTTTATTGCCTTTGTTTCTTCTCAACATGTTGTTTTTTTCTCCAAGCACTACCGTATAATGTACCCATGCTCGTCCTCCATACCACCCACGCTCCTTCACTTTTCTATCTACCTTCTATGCACATCCGTCATACTCTACTAGTACGTTTGGCGATGGCGCATATGCTCCTCTCCGGATCTTCGTAGTACACTCTGCCACTCTTTTGTAATGGTCTATACATACAGGAACCAATCTAGTCACAAAATGCCAAACATATCAAATGTAACGAATTCTCCTAACTTCGACCGCTAAAGCCATTCCGAGCCATTCCGTCGCCGGCGGAGTCTTTCATGTACGCCACATGTTCTCACATGTTCCGACTCTTTATCTCTGATCTCTTTCCCCGCCGCAATGAACTCAGATCCAAGCCATGAACTCTCCGCCATACCCATTTGCAGATAGCGTTGCATCCCCTTCTGCGGAATTGAAATCGGGGCATGGGAGGATAGTGGTCTCGTCGCACGCTTCGAAGGCAGTGTTTTCTGAGCTCGCAGCTACCTATCCTCTGAAACTGCTATCGCCGCGCGTTGGCGCCGACGGGGTCGCTGTCGCCTATGTTTTAAGCTACGGCGGCGGTCTTATCGGTGGGGATGAAGTCGTTTTAGACGTCAAAGTCAAGGATGATGCGCGTTTAGTCTTGCTCTCTCAGGTGTGTGCTTGCAAGCTAGCTTTCGTTAGGCTACGTATCGGCGCTAATAAAAGGCTTGTCTATCGCTACGCCCCCTACTCAGGGATCCACAAAGGTGTTCAAAATGCGTCTGGGAACCCGGCTGGCATCGTCAGCATGGGTAGATTCCAGCTTGGCGAGTCCACAGCCTATACCCGAAGGTTCCGCCGACGCGCCAACCCTGACTACACAAGTCATGGACTACAGGGTCCATGAAGGATGTGGGCTGTACCTCCTCCCTGAACCTGTGACTTGCTTCCGCGACGCGTCGTACAAGCAAATTCAGAGATTCCATCTTGAAGATCGGACGAGTTCCCTCGTTCTGGTCGACTCGATCACGTCTGGACGACAGGCGTTGGGAGAGGACTGGGACTTCGCCAAGTACTACAGTATGAACGAAGTCTGGATAGGGGGAAAGCTGATAACAAAAGACGTTATGCTTTTGGAAGGAGACCGGGAGGCAGCGAAGTCGCCGGACGATTCAAGTCGACATCGGGTTCCCAAACGCCTACTTCGAGACCAGCTGGCGCCGTACTCGTGTTACGCCATGGTGCTGCTATATGGGCCACAGGCGCAAGAGACGATAGAAGACATCGCAAACCAATACAAGGAGTACATCGTCTACCAACGAAGAATGCCCACAGATAGCCTTTGGTCATTCTCCCTGCTTGGAGAAAACACCGCTGATGGAGCAGTGGTGCGTATTGCAGGGAAAGAGACGGAGGTTGTACGTTCCTGTTTGAAGGCCACTCTACGCCGACTGGAAAGGGTCATTGGGGTTGACACTTTTAGGCGTGCCTTTGCCTAATTGTGGAATAGTTATGAAGAGGGCTTGAGATTGAGGGGGCAATTCTAGGTGCGAGCTAACGCCTTTGGACTCAGAGGGCCTAACTTAAACTTACTGGTAACTCGGAGGGTCAGTGTGGAACGTGCCAGCACCGCCTTCATCCTGATGTGTTCCTTACAACGAAGTCTCGATGTCGGATGGACTGGATTATCCCAACACCGAGTCAACATTTTGGTACCGTCAAATTTTGGCAATCGAAGTATGTCCGTCGTATTTCCACTCATGATGTGTGTCCAGACTCCAAGCCAAGTAGTCTTCGGTCTGCACCTTGAGCTTTGAATCCGCGTGCTCCATTCAGTAGTGAACGGGCCTTCCCACAAGGGCCTAAGGAAGCGCCCATGGTTCGGACCATTGCTGAATTCGTTCCTTAATCCCCGAAACTGTCAAGATCTTATCTATCAGGGCCTTGAACCCTGCCACCCCCTGCTTTCCAAAAATAATGATCCAGCAGCTCCGTCATTTCGACACGCTTTCGTGCTTCCCGCTGATTTAGTCATTTTTAAACTATATAAGGCCGTGGACCGAACTCTTAGAGTTCGTGGGTGCATCGCTCTTTCCTTTCTACCTTCACACCATGGACGACGGCCAGTCTACTGCTCAGGGCTCGACTGCGGATGACTCTATTCTCACCCACTCTGCGGCTGTCTACCGGTCGGAAATCGATGTCTCCACTGTCGACGAGAAGAAGTTAATGTGGAAAGTGGACTTGCACGTCATTCCATGGTTGACCGTCCTGTACCTGTTCAGCTTCCTCGACAGGGGCAGTATTGGGAATGCCAAGGCTTGTTCATCCCTAGCATATTCCACTGGTTGATTACTCTCTGACACCTGTCGCAGCTGTACAATATGGATGCTGATTTGGGACTTAGTGACAAGCAGTATCTAATCTGTCTGAGCATGTTCTTTTTCCCATATGCACTGTTCGAGGTGAGTCGATATGTTTAGGATCACAGTCAGCCTATCTCACCTCGCTTCTACCATAGCCAGCAAGCAACGTTCTGATGCGACGATTGAAACCGTCAGTATGGCTTTCCTCGATGATGTTTCTCTGGGGTATCGTTATGGTTTGTTGGTTTCCTTAACCATTACGAAGATCATTATGCGCTTATACGACTGCGGTGATTGACTTGTCTCGTAGACCCTCCATGGCATCGTCAAGAACTATCATGGTCTCCTCGGTAGGTCAAACTGAAGTTTACTCCATTGTATCAAGTGTCAACTCCCCCCACAGCCCTTCGCCTGCTACTGGGGTTGACTGAAGCTGGCCTTTATCCTGGGGTCGTCTACTACATCTCTAGGTAATGGTAACTTTGATTCACGCAAATTATATGTCTTCAACAGGCACAAATAGCTGGTACAAACGTTCCGAAACTGGGTTTCGCGTCGCCGTGTTCTTCTCCTCCGCGACCGTCGCAGGAGCCTTCAGTAAGTGATGCATGTGCGGATTTACGATTTGGCCTCCTAACTCAGCGCAGGTGGCCTTCTTGCCGCCGGCATTGCGAAGATGGACCGAGTTGGCGGCAGGCCAGGTGAGTAAACGCCACCTCCCAGCATGAGCATTCTAATCTAGCGATCTGTCCCAGGCTGGGCATGGATTTTCATCTTGGAGGGTTTGGCCACCGTATTGCTCTCCATAGCGTCATTCTGGATGGTGCAGGACTTCCCTGATAATGCCAAATTTCTGACAGAAATCGAGCGTACGTTGTTAGCGCCCAACGCAAGCTTCTGGTCAAATTGATACGTTGTTTATATAGGCGTCTACGTCATTAGGCGCTTGCAAGCAGACAGCAAATACAGCGCGTCTGGGGAAGCCTTTAAACGCAGCTATATCTGGCAAAGTCTCAAGGACTGGAAAACCTACGTTGCAAGTAAGTTCTCTTGTTCTTCGGGGATGAAGTACTCTCATCAAGCGGTGATTAGTGGGTTTGTACATGGGATTGTGAGGCATACATGATCCTAGAGCTCCTATATTTTGCGCTCATGAGCATCTATAGTGATGGCCCGTTGTACGCCTTCTCGCTGTTCTTACCGACAATCATAAATCAAGTAGGCTTTTCTTCAAGTATCTATCCTTGAACGACGTTGGGCTTATTCTCTCTATTAGTTAGGGTTTGGGGCTACTCGTGCCAACCTATTATCTGTTCCTGTCTACGTTTGGGGGTGTATAATGACTTGTATTATTGGCTACATAGGAGACCGCACTGGGCGTAGGTTCCACATCAACCTGTGCGTCAGGGTGCATTCTCGCTCTTCACGCAACATTACTGACAATCATACTGCTATCAGAATATTGTTCAGTGTTGGTTTGGTTGCCTACATCATCCTTCTGACCTCCAAGACGGCGGCACTTTCGTATTTCGCCGTCTATCTCGCTATATCGTGGGTTTCGCTCCAACCAATGTTGATAGTTGCTGGTTGAACTGATTTTGGTAGCGCAATCTACCCCATCATACGTAGGTCCCCTTCTGTCAAGTATGAATAAACAGTAGAATAACGGAAATTTCTTCTCAGCCAACTCGGTCGCCTGGGTTGCTAACAATGTGGAGGGTACGTATAAACGGAGTGTAACTCTGGGCATGGCCATCGGCTTCGGGAACATCAATGGGGCGGTGACTGCTAACATCGTAAGCTCTCCTCGGACATTGCCAGAAGACTTACGAGCTGATTATTACTCACTACCCAGTATCGAGCAGAAGACAGGCCGTGGTTCAGACTGGGGCATGGAATCGTGCTCATGTACATTGGGATTGGATTACTCTCCACTATCATCTTTGCCGCATTTTTGGCAAGAGAAAACCGGCTCCGCGATCGCCGAGAAAGGGACGAAGTTATCGACGGGGTCGTGAACAAGTATTCACATGTGCGGAATGGGAGGTACGCAAGTGTAGAGGATGCCCGACTGCACAAGGGTGATGAGTGGAGTGGGTTTAGATACACCATGTAGATCACCTTGTTATTCTCCCATTTCCCTCTTCTATCTGTTCCAGGGGTAATCAACATTCGGATATCATTGCAGCTTAGTTGGACCGTCTGCCTTGACCTCCATTAAACGTTCTTTTAGCGCCCGGCGCTTAATCCTTGAGCTGAATGAAGAAGGCCCGAATTTGAAAAAACGGTTGGTTCCCGTATGCATAGCATTCGCCGTTCTAAATAGTGAGTGTGAATGGGGTGTTTCATGTGATAGGATATTAGAGATAGTACATGGATGGTAGGATACAATGGAATCGCTTGCCCGAAAGACTCTATCTAACGCGAAACACAAGGGAATGCAGAATATTTAACATCTACAAAAATGGCCGCCTCTCCTCCATGTTTAGCGCCTTCGTCATTGCTGGCGAAGGCATGGGGTCGTCGACGTTTGATGAAGGGGGAAGGTTCTCGAGAGGGGGAGGAGCACTCTTTCCGCCCCGGTTTTCGTCCAGCCACTTGTCCATGTCGTCGGCACGGTTGGCGAAAGGTCGCTTGCCAAGAAGGTCGATCATGTCCTCACTATGAGCAGGAAAGTTAGCGAAGGTAAGTTATGAGCGTGATATTCTGCTTACCGAGTGATAACCTCCTTCTTAAGAAGAAGCTGCGCGACCTTTTCCACATCCTCCCGATGCTCAGTTAGGAGGTTCCGTGTTCGCTCGTAGGCAGTGGTGATCATCTTCCTGACTTCGAAGTCCAACATCTCGGCCGTCTTCTCGCTGAAAGGCTTGGTCCAGCTCTCCTTCGTTGCCCGATCACCACCATAGCTGACGGGCCCAATGACATCGTTCATGCCATAGTTGGCGCAGGCCTCGAAAGCCATTCTCGTAATCTTCTGGAGATCGTCCTGGGCACCAGTCGTGATGTTCTCGGCCCCGAAGAAGATTTCTTCCGATACACGACCACCGAGGGTCATGCATATCCGGTCGGTCATTTGAGGGGTGGAAAGGAGGTAACGGTCGGCGGGGAGATATTGGGCATATCCAAGAGCGCCAGCTCCTCGCGGGATGATGCTGACCTTGAGGAGGGGGTCGGCGTGCTCCAAGAACCAACCGCAAATAGCGTGTCCGGCCTCATGGTAGGCCACAGTCTTCTTCTCTTCCGGGCTCAGCAGGCGACTCTTCTTCTCCAAGCCAACGATAACACGCTCAATGGCAGTGTCGAAGTCGATACTGCTGACGACATCCGCTCCCTTCCTCGCGGCGTGAAGTGCAGCTTCATTGCAGGCATTGGCAATGTCGGCACCAGAGAAGCCAGGAGTGAGTACAGCTAACTTCTGGGCGAAGTTTTCGAAGTCCTTCTTGATTTCTTCGGCGAGTCGGAGAGGCTTCAAATGGATGAGGTAGATGGCCTTGCGACCAGAAACGTCGGGCCTGTCGATGGCGATGTGTCGATCGAAACGGCCAGGTCGCATGAGGGCGGGGTCGAGGACGTCGGGTCGGTTAGTACCGGCGAGAATGACAATATGCTCGTTGGTGCCGAAACCGTCCATCTCGACCAGGAGTTGGTTGAGCGTGGATTCCCTCTCGTCGTTTCCGCCCATGCTGCCTCCCTTGCCTCTAGCCTTGCCGATAGCGTCGATTTCGTCGATGAAGATGATGCAAGGAGCGTTCTTCTTCGCAGACGCGAAGAGGTCCCTGACCCGGGAAGAACCCACACCGACGAACATCTCCACGAACTCGGATCCAGAGACCGAGAGGAAGGGTACTGATGCTTCTCCAGCAGTCGCCTTCGCAAGCAAAGTCTTACCAGTACCAGGAGGCCCCGAAAGGATAGCTCCTCGCGGGATCTTCGCACCGAGCTTCTCGTACTTGGCCGGGTCCTTCAAAAATTTGACGAACTCCATGATCTCCTCCTTTGCTTCATCCATACCCGCGACGTCCTTGAACTTGGTCTTGACCTGGTTATCCTTGTTGAACATCTTCGCCTTGCTCTTACCAATGCTGAATATTCCCCCGCCACGGCCCCCACTGCCCTTCCGACTCAACCAGTAGATAACACCAGCCATGAGAAGTGTGGGCGCAAGGTTGAAAAGGACGCCGACGCCGGATACTTCGTCAGAATAGGATACGGGTATGCGCTCGTGACTTGGGATACCCAGCTCGTTCTGGGCCTCGTCGAGCTTCCTTTCGAATGCCTCCACGCTGCCAATGGAGAAGTGATATTCGCCCGCATTGGCGTTGGGGTACATCGAGCCAGTGGCGTTCGAGTGCAGCTTGACGCGCACGGTATGGCCATTCACGACGGTGAGCTTGTCAACCAGACCCTTGTCGAGGAATGCCGTCCGGAATTCTTGCCAAGTGATCTCCTTCGAACTGCTCGCAGTCGCATTCTGATAGGCGAGGTAGGCTACAACGGATGCTGCGAACCACACCAGCTGGTTATTGTTAAAGTTGGGGTTGCCCTGTGGGGGTGGCGTCTGCGAGGGTGTTTCCTTCCGTCGAGTCTCCTCCTGCGAACGCGACGACTCGGAGTTCTCTGAAGAGGACTCCTTGCTACGGCCTGACTGCTGGTATTGCTTGAAGAAGCCTTCCAAAGCCTTGGGAATATCGGGCTTGGGAGGTGGGGTGGGCTTCGATGGCTTCTGAGCATCTACACTGCTCTGAGGCTTGTCTTGTTCCTTGTTGGCACCATCGTGGTCTTCAGGCTTCTTGTCGGACTGGGGAGGTGGTGGGGTCGGGGTTGCAAAGGAGCGTACAGCTGTCAGAGCAAGTCTTCTGTTCCTGAGTACAGAAGAGGCCCTTAGTGTCCGGGACAGCATTTGACGGTAAAAGAGGGGGAGAGAAGACAAAGTCTTCGTCGTGGTCGTGGTCGTGGTCGTTGACTCCTTGGTCCCCGCTCCGAAAAGTTGCTCCGGCATGCATTCGTACGCGATGACTAAGCCGGCGCTTACCAATCCCTTGCCGATGAGGCGTCGGGAATCGGTGGGGCCAGGCGGGCCGCCCAACGCGTCACTGAGTCGTCCCCTTAGATGGGCGCGTGATTCAGCCGAAACATCCGTTCCTTGCGATGTACAACTCAATCGACACTAATACGCAACGGCTGATAACACGTACCCCGAATTCCGAGTGCAGGATCCCAGCGCTGCAGTTTGAACGTGGGCTGCAAGCGTTTCGCGGGCTTCTCGTTGATTCTAAACGGCCTGTGGGAGGCGGCGTACAGCTTCGAGGTCATCCATTCGACATAAGTGTCTTCGAACAAGGGCCAATCGAGCTCTGTACTCAACTGGAGAGCGCTTACATCGGAATAATCACCTCTCCGGCCTGTTTCTGGAAGGATGATCATCACAGAAGCCAGACAGGGTGCATCACTAACCTCATATAAAGCTCAATGAAGTTGGCCTTCAGAGTGACTATCTAAAGCAACATGGATTCACTCACATCCGACTACAAAGACTTCGCGACCTCTCGCGGTCTCAACTACCACTACTATTTCTCAGATGCTGACGCTGGCAAGCCTACCCTCCTCTTCGTCCACGGATTCCCTTCCATTTCCTTGGACTGGTACTATCAGATCATCTACTTCAAAGCCAAGGGATATGGCGTTGTCGTCCCGGACATGCTGGGCTACGGTGGAACAGACAAACCAGAGGAACACACTGCTTACCTTCACTCTCTGCTGGCTAAGGACCTCATCGATATTCTGGAGCACGAGAAGATCGAAAATGTACTTGCTATAGGACACGATTGGTGCGTCTCCTAGTTCGATAGAATGCGGCATGCCCAGCTGAGTTCTTGCTCGCCTCTAGGGGTTCCAGGACCACCAGCGCCCTCGCGCAGTTGTATGCCGACCGCTTCCTCGGCTTCGCCTTCCTATCCGTTGGGTATATCGCCCCAAACACAGAGTTAACCTATGAACAAATCCGCGCTCGAGTGCGTACTCGCTTGAACAGGGTATTTATCCTGTTTGGATCTAACTTATCAACCATAGGCGGCGGGTTTCCTTGGCTATGAGAATATAGGATACTGGTAAGTAGGTCCTTCATGTTCAGGCACACCCAACTTATTCATTGGTTCCAACCAGGGAGTTCTTCTCGGCCCCTGATGCCAATGAAGTCGTGAAGGGACATGTTAGTGAACAATCCTATACTTATCGGATGAGATGCTGACACCGTTTACACAGTTGGAATCATTCTGGGACGTCCTCCATGCCCGCGATCCCCGTGTATGGAAATACACAATGTGCCCAACAGGCGGTCTCCGCACCTTCTTGGAGAGCGACTCAAGGACCCCTCGCGGATCCTACGTCCCTGAAGACGTAAGTGCGATATCCTACGCCATAAGCCCGCAACTTAAAAGCAGGAACTTAGCTTTCCCGTATCCACAAGGAGAAGTTTCAAGAACACGGCTTCGCGGGCGCTCTCAACTACTATAAGATAATGGTCAATGGAGCTGATATGGAGGAAGCGAAGAGTAAGTTTAGATCCTGTAACAGCTCAGTCTCTGATTCATGACTTACACCCCTTAACAGAAATACCGCAAGAACAGTATGTTGTCAAGAAACCTGTTTTCTTCGGAGGTACGGCCAAAGATCCCATCTGCGTCCCTATGGTCGGAGCGGCGACAGTCAAGCAACTCTGCCCTCAGGCAACTATCCAGGTATTTGAAACCGGCCATTGGGTCCAACTCGAAGCGCACGAGGAGGTCAACGAGGCTTTGAACAAGTGGCTCGAAAAAGTGCTTGCGTAGACAGTATTACTTGTAGTATATAGCAATGTGGTTGGGGGAGTGCAATGGGCAGAGAAGATCCTTGGAAGGCACGAAAACACTGCTAGATTGGAGTCGGACTGTACATTGATTGAAGATCCGAAATAGATAATCAAAGATAAGATGACCAAGAGATGGACCACTAGTAAGCCTCGTCTTCCACTTCAAAGGCGCAACAGAACTGGTCACGATCGAGCAGGATGAACCCCTTTCCATCTGGGGCCCACCGCAGATCCCTCGCCTCGAAATTTTCTGGTAGATGCGTGAGGACGGGAGTTCAAAGAGATTGAACTGATGCTTACTGGCTGGAACTCCTATGCATTCTGCCATCTCTTCCTCCTGTCCAGAGTCGCCTGCCCATTCGTCACTCCACACATATACACTTTGGGTCCCACAACACAGGGATAGGCTGCCTTTACGGACTGGGTTCCAGCGCGCATGTTGTATGGGTTGTTGGTGAATCAGAACGGTCCTTAGGTGAGGGAGAAACGGTTCCTGGGGAGATGGGAAGTCGAAGATGTGGAGAGTGTTTGGCGTATTTTCTAGCGAGCGTCAGATCCTATTCAACACGCGGAAGTAGTTATATTTACCAAAGCGAACGAGGAGGAGGCTGCCGGTGGTGTTAAATTCGAGTTGAATAACCCCACACTTTGGATAAGGTTTCGACAAGTCTGCTCGACCTATTGAAAGGGTCTGAATACCCTGGAGACGCTCATCTTGTAGTTTCTCTTAGTTAAGGACCAAAACGAAGAAACGAACGAGACCGCACATGATAAGAATCCTCGACCCTCAGTTGCTTCCAGCCAGCCTGATGGCTCCCTCCAGGTTCTCTAAGACCAATGGTTACGAAAGAGCGGGGGATTAGATCAGGATAGTTGCGCACCACAGTGGAAGGAATGCGGGAAGTAAGTTCCAAGGAGGCAGCAGGTGACCAGGTAAGGCTATCCAAGATGTGGACCTGCAGCAGATAATTAGAGGCGCATGACATCACGAATTTGAAATAAAACACTCACCTTGTCATCCCACCCGGAAACAAGAAGAAACAGCCCGTTTGGATGCCAAGCTACATTACGGACGCCGAAGCCAGGGTCAGGGTCAGGAGTGAAAGTGGCAAGAAGATCGCCGGCGAGTGTTAAGATGCATAGCTTATACTGGTCATGAAGTTAAGAGAGAGAAGCCTTGAATGCAGAACCATACTTGCCTCTAAAGGGCCATCCCAAGCTGCGACACAACTGCCAGTAGGTGACAAGGAGAAGGACGCCACAGATGATGTCGGGAGAGGGAAGTGCTGCAGCAGGGTCTGTAATTACACAATGAATCGAGTTTGAGGGTACGTACCCTGACAAGTTTATACGATTCAGAAGCATCATATACGCCCAGAGTATCCTTTGACTTGTGTCGTTCGGCTAAGAGAAAGTAGCGCCCATCCGTCCGGAAGGCGTATCCTTCAGAGCACCATGAGTGGGGCATCCACAGAACACTGGTTGGCATACCTTTGTCTGGGTGCACCGGATACTGGATGTATGTAGCAGTCCCTGTCACTAGCGACCAGAGAGTTACTCGCAGCTGGATATTTGTGTTCAAGACCAGCAGGGACCTCCGATCGCCATGAGCATTCACTCACTCCCCACTCTGAGAAGCACAACACAGTCCGTCCATCGGGCGCCCATTCCGCTCTTACAAGGCCTGAAATAGGTTGTCAGGTGAGGAGGGCGGTTGATAAGCAAAGAACGGCCCTGCCTTCAGCACCGGCATCGATCCTGCCACTCCATTCTTCGTCTCGTAGTTTGAAGATGTGAACAACCCCTCGTTTTGCACAGGCCGCCAGGATATATTCCGAGTCGCAGGACCAGCCGACATGAGTCACCCAGTTCTCTTGTGCGGCGTTCGCACTCGTAGTTGCGGTAGATGCCTTTGCCTTTGAGGTGGATCTCGTCAGTAAGGCTGAATGTGTTGCGGTTGGGGACGCGTCGACAAGCCAAGTTCTTGTGATATGAAAGGTGTCTGCACGGCGAACTATGACTCTGTCCTGTATTGCGGTAAGTATGAAGTGGGCTCCAGCGCTGAAGGCGACGAGCGAGGACGTCTGTCTGTAGATTTCAGTGAAATCCATGAAATGATGAGATATGTTCGGGATCAAACTTCAAAGCCTCGACGCGCGCCGCGCGGTTGGCCTCGTGACGCGTGGGTGGCCAGTGGCTGGCGGCTTCTCAATGTCGGCAACCGGCTCGGCTGTATAAGTCCCGGTCATGGCGAGCTTTCTTTGTTCACCGTCACACCCTGAATTCATACCATATGATCCTACAAAAGGCTTGAAATGCCGAGGGAAGGCCTGATTAATTCCCTCTTTTTCCCCTGCCCTGTAGAACTTCCCTCTCGCTATGGCAGACGAACAAACCAAGGCCTCATCAACCCTGTCCGGAGTCTCGGTGATCGCTGAGGACGAATCAGAGGCGGGTCGGGAAAAGGAGTTAGACCCCTATCTTGTGCAATTCGACAAGAACGATCCTCGCAATCCCCAAGTGCGTATGCAGTGGAGCGTCTAGATAACAATCCCGACGGATTGCAGAACTGGACTAGGGCAAGAAAATGGTACCTGACGATGGCGAGCGGTATCCTGGTCCTCAATGCGTATGTTCATCCACGAGCGCAGATTGCCCCGATGTGTGTGTTGACTCTGTTTCTTCCAGAACATTTGCGAGCTCGTCCCGTAAGCAAGCAAACCCCGTGCACCACTCAGAATACTGAATAAAAAACGGTCAACATAGCCTCCGGAATCTTCACAAACCTCGTTGAGGAGTTCCATATGTCAGAAAAGGTCGGTATCCTCACACTTTCACTATTCGTCGCTGGATACTGTGTAGGGTGGGTCATCACGGCATTTACATTCTGTCTCCGCTTACCATAACTGATTTTCAAATAGTCCCATGCTGTGGGGTCCACTATCTGAACAGTACGGGAGGCGCCCTATTCATGTATGGCCATTCTTGGGTTTTCTGGCAAGTGTCTATATTTCTACGCTTTCATTCTTCTCACTGGACATCTATACTTTATAGGGCTTTCAAATTGGCGCAGCGCTGGCTCCCAATACTGCTTCTATATTAGTCTTTCGATTTCTAGGGGGTACATTCGCTGCAGCACCTTTAACGAATACAGGGTGCGCATCAACTGTCTAATGTCCGACTAAGAGCTAAGGCGCGAATTTGGGGTCTGCAGTGCATTAATATCGGACATCTGGGATGCGGAAACGCGGGGAAAGGCCCTGGCCATCTTTACAGTCGCTCCATTTGCAGGTCCGGCTCTTGGCCCTACGGTTGCCGGCTTCATTGGGGGCAACACGTCCTGGAGGTATCTGTTCTGGGTATTGACTGGCTTTGTAGGTCCCCTTTAACTTCGCAAGGCTCTTGTCTTGACGTGGAACAGACAGGATTTTGCTTCATCCTAATCATCTTTACGGTGCCCGAGACTTACGCGTAAGTAAAGTTACCACTTGATGTGGAGATATTGATTGCCACCACAGGCCTGTGTTACTCGCTCAGAAAGCCAAGGAAAAGAGGAAGGAAACGAGCGACCCGCAGTACTACGCCCCCATGGAAAAGGAGAAGTGGCCTCTCTCCAAACGGATCCGCCACGTACTCGTCCGCCCATGGGTAATATTCTTCCACGAGCCTATGCTCATATCCTTGACATTCTATATGAGCGTAAGTCACAAGAGATGCGGTGCCCATCGTAACTTTGTCTGACTTATGACTTAGTTCGTCTATGGATGCCTATATCTTCTCTTTGAAGCATATCCGATCGTTTTTACCGGGGCACACGGATTCAACGCTGGACTATCCGGGCTGATGCTTCTGCCAGTTCCCATCGGAGGTGCATTTGCTGTTGTTCTGGTACGTCAAGCTCTCGTTGTGTCTGAGTGCTAGACCAGTTGATTGGCTTCGATAGTATATATACTACTACAACCCTCAATACGAAGCGGAATCAAAACGCCTTTCCCCCAAGAGCGTGCCGCCAGAGTTCCGTCTCAGCATGACATTCATTGCCGGACCCTTATTTGCCATCTCATTTTTTTGGTTTGGGTAAGTCAAAAGATCGAGTGAAAGCTTGTTTCACGACACTAATCAGTCTTAGATGGACCTCGTTCCCCTCAGTGTCCTTCTGGGTACCTCTTATGTCTGGCCTCCTGATGGGTTTCTCTATTCAACTTATATTTGTGAGCATAGTACCTTCTCATATTAGTTATGTAGAACCTGACATTACCCCCCGTGCATCAAACGTAGCTCGGCCTCTTCAATTACCTGGTCGACGCCTACATTGCCGTAGCAGCGTCGGCATTGGCTGCAACAACTATTGTGAGAAGCCTTTTTGGGGCCGCATTTCCTGTGAGTAGAGATCTAGTGACTTATAGCTCTCGAGGTATCTGATACGTACATAGCTCTTTGGCGGTGATATGTACAACGTATTGAATCCAAGGTGGGCGTCGACAGTACTTGGATGTATTGCAATCGCTCTGGTCCCGATTCCATTCGTCCTTAAACGGTAGGTACAGGTACCCCCTATGTCTGCCTCGCTCTAAGCTTCCCTTAGATACGGTCCCCTCCTTCGCCGAAAATCCAAGTACTGTCCGGTCGATGAGCATGATTCTGATGATGAGTCGAAGTCGACCGTAGTGGCCATGGAGAAGGAAGAGACTAGCTAGAACACACCTTGACCCTGAGTAGGTTTACACCGAGAGATCCAGATATCATATTCCTCTAATTATAGTCTCAACATCCAGCGTTTGCTCGTACTCGACGAAATTCCTCGTCCATAAAGGAAAGGCTCAAGATAATGGCGTAAGTTCCGAAGACGATGCCCCTAACTAGCCCTAACCCCTAACTGTATTGAATCCGACGGCTGATTGAGGAAGTCTAGTCACACGGTGAATTTCTGTCTGCCGCCTTCCCCAGGCCAACTCTAGGTGCGTACTCAGAACACCGACCGTGACTGGGACCCGCCTCAAACTCTTCACTCCACGTTACACTTTCCAAAATGCCACCCATGACTCTGAACGGGATTGTTTCCAAGGCGGGGTTCATGAAAAAGACGGTTACAGTGACTGTTTCGCGTTTCGTCAACCACAAGTTGACTGGCAAAGTGCGGTTACAGCCACGTCAATATACGCCAAGGCAGCTGACCGTTTATGTAGCGCATTGTCAGGAGTAAGAAATACCTCGTGCACGACGAGGAGAACAGTACGCCGGGTCGGTTCTCTTCATCTGGTCCCGGTTCGTTGACAGTGTCACCTCTAGAGCTCAAAACCGACGATGTCGTTGTCATCCGTAATTGCCCGCCAAAGTCCGCGATGAAGAGGTTTACATTACATCAACTACTCAAGAGTCCTGAAACCGAGCGAGAAATTGCCCGAGCGCGCAGGTTGCAGAGCCGAGAAGGGACAGAACCATCCGACCCTGCGCCAACACCCAGTCCAGTCCTTGAAGCTCTACAACAGCAGCAGCAGCGGCAGCAGCAATCGCCGCAGCTATGACACTTTTGTCTCGTCTCGTCTCGTGTCGACCCCCGGGAGGTTGGAATGGGATGGTGGAGAGGCAAAGCATACATTCGGTCTCGACTGGTGAATTCTTCTGGGGACCCATCATTGGGCCCCTGAGGCATTCTGGGCGTCGCGCGTCTGGATAGCCGTTTGCACGGATCCAAGCTGCCAAGAACGCGAAAGTCAGCGTCGCCTTCCAGGGGCCAAGCCTATGGATTGCCCACCTCATCCTTCTTCTTGTCCATCTGACTATCCAGGTCCTTGATCTGGGTCTCTACCCTCTTTCTTTTTGTTTTGTTAGACTACTGTTCCTTGCCGTGCAAATGTTAATTTGAGAGATGACCTACATCTCGCTACGGATAAAGTCCAGGCGTGTGTTGACCGTACTTTTTGCTTCGGCCTGATCTTGCTTGACGAGTACGGGCCCCAGAAGCTTGTAAACCGTATTGTCCTCCGTTAGATCTGCGAATTCCTTTCACACCGTACGGCTTGAGATAACGTCCACGTCGTAATTTTCCTCGTCTCTGACCTTTTTCACCAATTCATTTTCGGATAGCTGAGCATCCAGCCGTTCACGTGCTTCAATGGCTTTACTGGCGAGGGATTGTAACTTTTGCAGTTCGCCAGAGATATCCTGGAGCTTAGCTTCAAGAGACATTATGGAAACAGCGAATGTGGTGGGATTGGTCCAAATCCCAAGGATCAGGACGCGATCAGATGATGGTGCTCCACCTTCTTGACTTCGCACGGCGGAACGGAAATATCCAGGACGGTCCTCCTGAACTTCCATGCCGCCGGAGCTCGACCACGGAGCACGCTGTTTTCACGGGGGATTTGTAAATGGCTTCCGATGTTCTGTCGTATATAAGTAAGTAGATTCGGACATTTCGCTCCGTCACTTTCACCCCATCCACCTCAATATCAACGCATACCCAGCATACAATGAGCGCCCCTACCAAGATCGATTGGTCCAAAGTCGATCACCCAGCCCCTGTCTTCCAAGCTTTCCCTAGCCGTCGGTCTGTCGTATATGGAACCAGAGGGATCGTCTCATCGTCTCAGCCCCTGGCCACGGCTGCTGGGTTAGAGATCCTCAATAAGGGCGGAAACGCAGGTACGCTGGGCGGCCAATCATCCTATCGCACTCTAACCCTTAGGTCACGATTTAAGCCGATGCTGCAGTGGCCACCTCTGTTGCACTGAACGTCACAGAGCCTTGCTCTTGTGGTATCGGAGGGTAAGCTGGCTTCTTGAGTCTTAGTGCATCAAGAGACTGAAAGTAACAACGCCGTTAGTGATGCCTTCTGCCTGTATTTCGACGCTACCACAAAGAAGATCACGGCCCTGAATGGCTCTGGAAGAGCGCCCAAACGATTGGATGTTGAATACTTACGACAGAATGGGGTGGAGGGTAATAGCATACCTTTGACCAATCTGAACTCAGTCACAGTACCAGGTATGTGGCGAAGTTGTTCACGTACCGTCTGCTAGGACTAAAACGTGAAGAAAGGGGCTGCTGCCGCATGGATCGACACAATTGAACATCTTGGGAGTGGGAAGGTGACGGTGGCGGAGATCTTTGAGCCCGCGATAAGGTTGGCGGAAAAGGGGTACGGTCTTTCCCAACACTCATGCAGTAGCATTTCGATTGACACGGACCAGATTCCCAGTGTCGGAAATAAGCAGCGAAGGTGTAAGTGTAATTGCCTCGACCGTGACTCCAAACTTCGGTGCTGAACTTACATATCACAGTGGCAACACTCGGAGGTACGACTCTCTCTCAAAGGTCAAGTAGGCGCTAATAACAAGCGCTGAAGGGGCTTATAAAATCTGCATCACCAAATGGTGATGAGATGCTGCTGAACGGTCGAGCACCTCAACCAGGCCAGATTATGAGGCTTGAGAACCTGGCCAAAACGTTCAAGGAATTAGTAGCGCATGGAAAGGATGGGTTTTATAAGGGTCGAATTGCCCAAGCTATTGTCGATCTTGTCCAGAGCAAGGGAGGTGTTATGGATCTCGAGGACCTCGCAAGCCACACCTCTACCTTCGTTGAGCCTATCCATTATACATACGCTGGAGAAGTGACCGTCTATGAGGTAATGGACCATCTTTAGCTCTTAAGTCTCGAATGTCATGGCTGACAAAAACTTCAGTGTCCTCCAAACGGCCAAGGACTCACTGCTCTCCTTGCTCTCGGAATCTTGGAGCAGATGCAAGAGCAAGGGACGACTCAACCTTTACTTGACTTGCCCCACAACTCCCCCGAATACCTTCATGCTCTTATCGAGGCCCTTCGGTAAGTTCTTGTCATTTCTTGTTCTCGCAAGCCTTTTGAACTGTCTTGCCCTGGAATAGATTGGCTTTCGGAGGTTTGTTGCTCCGGAACTTCTGGATCCAAACTAGATATTGACATCCAAATAGACAGTCAGTGGTACGTTTCAGACCCTGAATTTAAAAAAGCGCCAGTGGAAGAATTGCTCAGCAAGGAAAGTCTAAACATCCTGCACGTTACTGGTTTAATCTTACTCTGAGCATGCAGAAATATCTCGCGGAGAGGGCGAAGCTTTTCGATCCCAAGAAGACCAACCCGGAAGTCGTACATGTGCGTGTAATTGGTCGACATGCCAGTAATATCATTAAGGTGACTCCAGGGTAGTCCCGAGAACTCCTCCGACACAGTCTACTTCACCGGTGAGGGTCAATTAAATTCCAGCGAAGCATAACACCCTAACCATTTTGCCTACTCAGTCACCGATCAATGGGGCAACGCATGTAGCTATATTCAGAGCAACTACGCAGGCTTTGGAACGGGAGGTAAGAGCTGCAAGACCCTGTATCGATATCGAACAAAGTCTCTGACATATTGTTCCGACAGCCATCCCAGAAGGCTGTGGATTCACCTTACAAAACAGAGGAAGCAATTTCACGTTGCTTCAGGATCACCCCAACGTCGTTCAGGTTAGCATCCGCTTTGAAATGGGTCAGAAATAGATCTCCTTCTGAATGAGCCCCTAGGGTGGCAAACGACCTTACCACACCATCATCCCCGCCATGGCGACTAGAAATGGTGAACTGTTCCTTTCGTACGGCGTTATGGGTGGATTTATGCAGGTGCGCAACATGTTTCTATTCGATAAGCCTAAGGTCCGACGGTCGTACTCTAGCCCCAGGGCCATGTCCAAGTGCTCCTCAATATTCTACGAGGTTACACAGTACAGGCCGCATTGGACGCTCCACGATTCTGCATTTCCCCCGGCATGCCTGGGGCAGCGAATTCCGGTGCTGCAGGTGACGCCAATAGCGAGATATACTTCGAGGATGGCATTCCTGCACAAACCGTTGAACATTTGCGAGGTAAGCTATAGTTACGATTGACTGCAAAGCGGCAATGCTGATGGCGGGCTAGCTATGGGGCACGACGTAAGATTAGTAACTGGTGCCGCCCGCGGGATGCTGGGTCGCGGTCAGATTATTCAGAAGCTTCGTGATGTCTCGGGCCAGCTTTCGTGGGCTGCAGGATCTGACCCTCGCGCTGATGGCCATGCTGCTCCCCAGATTTGAGTAGGGTGTGACTACATGCGGCGCTGTCGCTCTGATCCAACTGCAGAATACTATTGAGACACTATGAAGGAGAGTCAGGTCTGATTACGCACTGGCTTGTATCCGTCGGTACTCCCGAAGTTCTTTAGTTTCATCGGTGCCTTCGTTCCTGCCCCATCCCGCTAAGGGGACTACGATGACTGTCGCGTTATCCTCTCCTCCTAGCTCCTGAGAGAAATCGAGAATCTTCTTCGCTGCGGTGCGAGGATCCGGTGAGCCTCTAGCCAGGTCCGTGATCTCGTCGTCGGACAAGACAGACGATACACCATCAGAAACAAGGACCATATACGCCCACTCCTCGCCTGGGAAGGGGGTGAGACGGTGTCCAGCGGGGCCGCGAGGCATGCTCGACTCACCATTTAGGAGTTTCGTTCTTACTTCTGGCTCGGGAGTGACACCAAACTTCTTGTACCTAAGGTCTCCTAAGCTTAATTGACTAGAAGTCAGTACTTTATGATTTGCGGCCGAGGGGCTGTTACCATCTCGTATTCGTGAGGGCTCCCATCCATCTTGATTCACCGTATGAGTCTGTTATGATAGACGACCCCATCATCCTTCGCAGTCGAATGCTTTCTACGCGTGCATCTGCATGATGGTTTTCTGTCATTGGACATGCCTTCCCTCCCTTCACTGGGCATAGCATCACCCTGGTATCTCTAGGAAAATCAAGGTAAAGATGTGAAGCTGAGAAAGGAGGACGAAGTCCTCACCCGCAATGCGCCACTGTTAAAGCAAGCTTTTTCGCAGAGAAGAAGGGAGTAGCAGGTGCGTCGAGGGAATGGAGGAGAGCAACTGATGCTGTCGCTCCGCAAGTCTGGGTTGCTTCCTCAGACGACAGGTTGCGGTCAACCTCGAAGAACGTCAGAGTTGCTCTTGTCTCTAAATCGAGAGGGTCTTCGGTGGGTGGTTCTGCTATCCAGGGTGCAAGAACTCCTCCTCGGAAACGCTTGAAGTAACCTCCCAGACTTCGAATCCAGTCGTATAGTTCTGGGATATCGCTTGCTTTAGACGACTCGAAGAGACCATGAAGTTCTTGTCTTAGGTATTGTGACACCATAGATCCTCCATGCCTACGAGGGAGTTAGAGTTGAGTGGATGTGGCCTCGAGATGGGGTACTTGCCCATCGTATATCCCGACGAACATGACCTGGCGAGCGAGGAGGTCCGAAACCTTCGTCGAGTCCCATTCGATGCCGAAGTGCTTCTTTACGCTCCTTTGCAACTCCTTCGGGTCCAGAGAGAGCGCAGCGAAGCTGTAAAAGTCTTCTTGGTGGCTTGCATAAGGATATCAGTCAGCCCGAGGAGTTTGCATAGGCGCTGTCTGCATGTACCTTCTGTCTCCCCGGTCGTTTGCTATTCCAATGACCTTGGGAGACGACAGGGGGACGCGAATATGGCCACCTGGTGACTATCAGAGCCGCTTCATGGAAGAAAGGCGACCAGAGCACTCACTGGGTGTCTCGACACGCACGTAGTCGTGGTACCCTGCTCCCCTAGTCCGCAACTGTTGCAAAGGCGAGGGGCGATGTCCGACAGCAGATATTCTTCGTACAGCAAGCATGGCGCCTCTCACTGTCGCACAAGCTCGTCTATCTCTACAGAGATAACGGGCACGACATCACCTGCTGGTGAGCGCGGGAGCCAGGATGTAGACCCGTAACGCCCCTGAAAATTGAGAATGTACCACGCCGCACGCGCAAGGATAAATATAGATTACGCGACTCCATACCACGACGGCTCAATGGCCTGGAGGCTGGTGCAGATGTAACGGCAACCAAGAATACACACAGGTGACTGTTGACTCGGGTTACTGTAGATAGTCTGAGAGAGCTGCGGTACCAACGGCCATGCGACTATGTAGCAGTGCACAGCTCCGAGCTCGGGCACAGGCAGGACGATGATGTGATCACGAACCTTGGTCTATGACCTCCATGACATGGGGGGGAACCAGTCTACTCCAAAGATTACTGCACAAGACCGTGCTATATTAGAGTGCGTCTTGGCTTTCAATGGTAGACGCAGGCATTCACACTCGTCCGTTTCAGTCTCAAACTGCAGCGGGATAAGCTGCGCCAGTATCAGAAGAAAGTGGGGATTCCCTTCATCCAGGTGAAATAGGTCGTTGATAGGACGTAAGATTCAAGGCGTACTGGAACGCGAAGAGGCCATCGCAAAGCAACATCTAGAGGCAGGGCGAAAGGACCGCGCGCTCATTGCGCTGCGCCAGCGAAAGTACCAGCAGGGCTTGTTGCAGAAGACTGATGGCCAAATTGAGAACCTGGAGCAGCTCGTGCGTCGCCGTTCGAATGCCGGTATTGCTGCTGAATATGCTCTCAGGTCTCCACTATAGAGTTTTCGCTCGTCCAGGTTTCTGTCCTCCACGGGCTAAAGCAAGGAAATGATGTTCTCAAGGAGATCCACCGCGAGCTGAATGTGGAAAACGTCGAGAAACTCTTGGATGAAACAGCGGAGGCACGAGAATACCAGAATGTAGAGTATCCTGTCCTCCAGGCTGGAAACTGGTTGACCCTTCCTACAGGAAATCAGCGAGATGCTTGCCAACAACCTGACTTTGGACGAGGAAGACGCTGTGCAAGAAGAGCTCAGGCAACTCCAAGCTGAGATAGTAAGGTTACGAAAGAAACCGTATATACAAAGACTAAGCATATTTTACAGGTGGGTGAAACAACGGAGGAGATCGACCTGCCGTCAGTACCAGAAGCGACCCCTGCGACGAAGGTTGAAGAATCGGAGGGTGAGTACGAATACTTCTTAGGTCTGTGCCCCCCTTGATGCCTTGCAGAACCTTTACCGGAGACCCCTCAGAGAGAACGATCGAAAGTTGCAATGCCGGCCTAGACATGCAAACTCCTGTCTTCCCGAATCCCGAGTATTCTAGTCGGTTACCATCCAGAAAAGTCCCCGAATCCGGTTTTGCGTTTCTTAGAACCGTCTGCAGTACCAGAGGCCGCGGATGCATCTGCCGAACGTTTGAGACTGAGATACTTTCCAACCCCACCACCTCCTGTCTCCCCTGTACCAAACGCCGCATTGTTTGATCCCACTTTGAGGCCAAACCAGTTCACATCGTCCTTCTCCTTTTCCGGCTGAGCAGTAGCACCTGGCTTGCCACCCTCTACTCTCCTTGCCAACTTTTTCGCATGTCTCGTTTTGTAGTCTTCGAAGGGGTCTTGATAGCTAAGAACGCGCACATGGCATATCAGTTTCCCGAAAACCAATCGACACCTGTTTGACGCGTACATTATAATTTCAGTAATCTTGACTGTCTTCGAAGGCCGGTCGGTACCAAGCTTCACAGGAATCTTTTCCAGAGCATCGAGGACGTCTTCACCGCCGACCAATTTACCAAAGACTGTGTGCTTCTTGTCGAGATGGGGTGTTGCCTTGAAGGTGATGTAAAACTGGGATCTATCGGACCATTGTCAGTGGCGACCTTTGGGAGTAAGCCATCGAACTTACCCGTTGGTATTGGCGCCTTTATTAGCCATGGCTAATACACCTCGGCTATCATGACTGGCAGCACCCTTCAAATCATACTCGTCCCGGAAAGATGTGCCCCAGTACGACTCTCCACCTGCTCCTGTTCCTGTTGGGTCACCAGTTTGAACCTGGGCCTGTTAGAGTATGTGGTTGGTTTGACAGATGCATTTAACTCACCATGAATCCAGGAACTAGACGGTGGAATGGGACATCGTTATACTTTCCTGTTCTTGCCAGCATCAGGAAATTGTAGCATGTTTTCGGGGCCTAAGACGGCTTGGTCTCAATGGTTGGTAGCACAGCAAGAACCAACTTTGCTTACCTTCTCGCAGTACAGCTCCAAGTTCAAGCTTGCTCCCCCGAGGCTCGTGACAACGCGAACATATGCTCGACGTTTACCTAGATCCTTCTCTTTGCCTTTGCCCTTTAGAGGCTTTGAAATGTCGTCGAACATCAATTCCTCCTGCGATGTCGCCTCGGTTAACCATGCTCAAGAAAGTAAGGAAAGCAGTGCCCACCTCGTCCCATAGCAGCTGAGAATTCCCTGCAATGTTCGGGTCCACGGAGGTTGATGTAAGCGAAGCCCCCGGCAATCCTGTTGAGTACGGTGAGATGTTCCCTAAGCTCAGTTCATCAGCAACAGTTAGTAAGCTGGTGTACCAGGTACACGTACAAGGTACAGGCGCTTTCGCCGCCGGGGCGGTTGCGGGTTTCGAGGGAGCAGGTTTGGCAACTTCTTTCTTCTCAACCTTGCTCAAGGATGCAGGTGGTAGGCCATGAGGATTCTGGAGCGTAATGACGTCTTCTCTGGGATATATAAGCATAGAGCGATCAAAGAGCAGTCATGAGTGAGACCGTACTTCTTAAAGGTTACATCTGCGACCAAGTCCCTGTTTCCTTTAATGCTTTCTGCCAGAAACACATTGCCAGTAGTGGCGATCGCTACTATGTGTGAGTGCTCGCTAAATGGCTTGAACGAAATGGGATCGTGAATTTCGCCAGTGGCCTCTTTCCGACTGTAATTAAGTTTAATGAGATCGGCCGGGTTCAAAGGCTCCTTCGTTGTGGGGTGGGTGTTGTTGTGCTGCCTTGTGAACGATGAGCCAGATCTCCAAACGGCCAGAACAGATACGCACTTTAACCAGGGGATGATGTTGACTAAGTCGTACACATTTCCGGTACCGTCCGCGTTTCTTGCGCAGACAGGGTGGTTGAATGGTTGGAAAGACAGCGAACAGCAGTCGAATGGCACCGCTACGCCATTCGTGGGTGCCTCCTGTTTCCTGGGTCGACGTCAGCGTGAACCAGGACGAAGGCAGAGACGACTTACGCCCTGTATCCAATGGAAGATGAGTGTGAGCCATGGAGACCCGAATGCTCTGCGTGTGTGATGTAGAGTTTGTTGGAATTGCCGTGGCCCATCGTGAGTGTTCGAGTGCAAGGTGAAGTCACGGCTCTGTTCTGTATTAGTTTGCGGCTTCCCCATTTGGATAACAGCAAACGGCCAGAAATCGTTCCGAGGCTCCCTTGACCTTCTCCTCCACCGATGCTCTCTCGCGCCTCGCAGTGTCGTCGTCAAGGCCTGTCAGAACTTTACTCAGGGTGGTTCATTCCGAGAATCTCAACCCCATCCTCTCCTCTTCAGCCAGTCAACTTGCCATGGCGGACGACCCAATGCCGGAGGCTCATCCATCTCGAATCACCGAAATCGCACTCTCATAACGACTTTGCACCTCTACACCGCTCCCCCGCTTTATATGCGGCTCCGACGGTGCCTTCACACACCACAGACTGGGAACGTGCTATCCAAGAGGCACTAAACGGGCGAGGTAGAAGTTTGCTCGCAATCCTCTCTTCTGCTCTCCAGCGGCAAGAATACCCAGAAGTCATCAAGCTCTACGACCGTTATGCAACCGAGATACAAGAACTAGCGAAGCCAACATTGCCAGACGAGCAAGAGAAAAGCCGAGAAGCGGAGACAGACGCACACCTTTCTCGTGCATTATTATGTGCCATCACAGCTCATGCAGCGACCGATTCGTTCCCTAGCTTACTAGACACATACATCAAGACCGGAACACCTCGCATACCCCAGGAAATACGGATGGAGCAGGTGGAATCCCTCGGAACCTCGACAACCCTTGCCGACAAGGTGTCGAACTACGTTTACGACTTAACGTCCGCCCACTTCGTGTTGAATCCAACGGAGCTTTCGCGTTATGTTGTATCCTTAACGAAGACCACGAAGTCGCGGTCTCTGGGAAGATTATACGAGAACATCTTCGATGGTATTACTCGTCCCAATCCCTTCATCGCAGCATGCGATTCTCACCCGTCTTCCCTACCTGTCACCATGACGGACTCGACATGGGCAGCGTTCGTCTCAGCATTCGTCCGAATCGACAGGCCAGACTTAGCTCACCGCATTATCGAAGACCTCAAAACCCTCAAAGTCCGCCGAGGTACAGCGACATGGACCGCCCACCTTTCATCATACTACCGAGACAACCAGGTCGACTCTGCTCTCCACGCTTGGGCCGAGATGGAGGCCGAAGGCGTTTCAACCGACCCTGTGCTTTACCAAACCCTGGTCGCTTTGCTATTCAAAGCTAAAGATCCCCGTCGAGCTTTGCAAATGTTTTCCAAATTCCAGGAGAGGGAGAAGGAATTCGACGCTGTTCAAGTCCTGTCGCTCTATAATGCTGTGGTCAACGGTCTGTTGCGGAATTCGCTCGTCCCACAAGCAGAACAGTTTGTCCTTATGATGGAGTCGCGAGGGCATACACCCGACGTGGTTACCTACAACACTTTCCTCAACCACTTTGGTCGGCGACAAGACTTCAAAAACCTCTTGAAGACTATCAACAGGATGGAAGAAGTTCGGGTCCAGGGTGACGTCTACTCGTTCTCCACGATCCTTACTGCGCTCTTGAAGGCGGGGAGGAGTGACGCAGTCGACGTCGTCCTGCAATGCATGAAGGAGCAAGGTGTCCAAGCAAACGTGGCTGTCTACTCGGCCTTGATCGACAACCAGTTGCACAAAGGGGAGGAGGTCCACTGGCGTGCAGCCATGGCACTCCTTGCTACCATGGAGTCGAACGACAAGCTTTCGCCGAACAACATCACTTATACAACAGTCCTCACTCACCTCCATCGGCGGAATCGCCTTCCTGACTCTTTGCGGGAATCGTATCGACGCGACATCATGCAGCGGATGCGCACAAGGGGCATCTACCTGTCACTTCCGGACTACCACATCTTGATGATGGCTTGTTTCCAGGACCCAAAACGATGGAATACAGACCATGCTCTGAAGTACTACCGCGATATCAAGTGGAGGGGTATTCCATATAACAGCTCAACATTCTATGTTATGTTATCAGGCCTTTGCGCTGCGGAAGAGTGGAATCTTGCCCGGGGAGTTGTGGAGGATTTGAGGGGGCTGGATGGTAATATTAGTCGAAGTCTCGCCAATTTGGTGGATAAAGTAATGGAACGTACCCAATAGAATAGAAGCATAGGCTTCCTGCTGCGCGCTTAAGTGTCACCGACGAGACTGTGTGCTTTCCCCCAGGAAGAAAGCGGTTCCGAACCCAAGACGAACGTATCTTGCGTACACTTGACTGCCATTCAGCAACTTTCTTTCCAAAAGGACTGAACTAGACAAACAGGTATGGCTCCAACGCCGACCCAACCACTTGCCGAGGAATGGCAGCAATACAATCCCAACCAACTGCTGGAGCTGTTCAATGCTCTCCTCCCATTCCTGCTGCGCTAGCATGTAGTCTTCTTCATCAAAGGAGGAGGTCGTCGAACGCGAGTCGTCGCTGAGCGACGAAATGTCAGATGGTGGCATCGGTTGAAGCAGCACCCTCAGCTTCATTCGTCGAGCTGTCGTGCTAGCTCGGCAAAGTCCTGCCGGCCGCGGCCCGTTGCTGACTTAATATGACGAACTGCCCCAAATTGAGCTTTCCCCGCCGCCACCGAAATCAGACTGAGATTGTTTCTCCTCCTGAACTCTGAAGTCCTTTAGCTTTCAAGACTTGGGAAGGCCATGAGAAGTGATAATACGAGCCCTGAACATGTTGAAGAACCTTCCCGGCCTCGGCGGGGACCCCATCGCCTGGTTGGGCGGTCTTTACTCTATGCTATTTCGGTCTTCATCAGCATCGGAGTCTTCTTGGTCAGTGAACACTACCATATCTCCCCAAAGAGCTTCGCTAACTCGAATCTGTAGTTTGGATATGACCAAGGGTAGAATGTGTATTTGCACCGTCAATTCTCTTTTAGCTGATCTCCTCTCAAGAGTAATGAGCGGTATCATTACCGGCCCATACTTTCGACAGTACTTCAATTATCCCGGTCCTATCGAGGTGGGAACAATGGTCGCAGTGCTAGAAATTGGGGCATTTGGTAAATGCATCCGTCCCATAGATATACCTCTGCTAAATTGGCTTACCGTATGGGCTTTCTCATTGACAGTCACATCACTTGCTTCTGGTAGGATCGGTGATATCATTGGCCGCAGGGGTACACTATTCGTTGGTGCCGTGGTCTTCACCATAGGGGGTCTTATTCAGGCGTTCACTTTTGGGTTCTGGAGCATGGTGCTTGGGAGAGTTATAAGCGGGTTTGGTGTGGGCCTATTGTCGCAAGTAAAGTTTCCTTTCTGACATGCCCCTCGCCTGATTCCCTGGATATAGGACCATCGTCCCAATCTACCAGAGTGAGATCTCTCCTCCCAATCATGTAAGTGGCTTTTATACAATCCTGTATCAACGAAACTTACTCCCGGAAGAGAGGTGCATTGGCATGTATGGAGTTCACCTTTAACATCGTCGGGTATTCGTCCTCGGTAGTGAGTTCGCTTGACTTGCTCCAATCCTTCATCCGGTTAAGCCATTCGTATTAGTGGTTGGATTATTTCTGCTCTTTCCTTAAAGGGCACCCCTCTTGGCGGATACCCCTCTTTGTTCAGAGTCTTATCGGCTTTATTCTCGTCGTTGGGTGTTTTGCCATTCCGGAGAGTCCTCGGTGGGTGGAATTGCCGCTTCATTGTGTCCTAAATGTTTATAGCAGCATTACCGACTCAAGGTGGCTCATCGACGTTGGGCGAGATGCTGAGGGCCTAAAGGTCATAGCCGACCTACATGGTGATGGAAACGCTGCAGATCCACTAGTAAGAATGGAGTACGACGAAATTATGGAGAAAGTGAGGGAAGAGGTAACTACACCGCATCACGCGCGACAGTGAAGACTGGCTGATGTATTTGTGTGCAGCAGGATTCTGGGGTTGAAAGGACTTATTCTACAATGTGGCGCCAGTACAAGCGGCGGGTTCTGTTGGCCATGTCCTCTCAGGCCTTTGCACAGCTGGTAAGCTTACATCAACGCTGTGATGTAATACACCCCACTGACCGAATGCTACTACTAGAATGGAATCAACGGCAAGTTCAGAGCACCTTCTGTTCCTTCTCCATCGTCTAATTACTGTAAACCTTTCCAGTTATTTCTTACTATGCCCGTATGTGAGGTTATTCTCCCTCACTCCGTCGAGCTAGCTAACGAGTAACGTTCTAGCCCGAGTATTTGAAGGTGACATTAAGTTTCTTCTCCGTGCACAGCGGTACTTTGGCTAACGCTTGAGGTAACATTCTGGTCCGATAGAAGCAGGATGGATTGGGCGAGATGCGATTCTAATGACTGGAATAAATTCAGTTATCTATGTGCTGAGCTCGTTACCTCCGTAGGTTCTATGCTTCTAGTATGCAGATGCTCGATATTGATGGATTTTGTCCTGCAGGTGGGTGCTAGTGGATCGATGGGGTCGTCGGGCTATCTTGATGTCAGGAGCTGTGGTGGTATGTGGTACACTCTTGAGACTTTGCAATCCTGCTGACACGTGTGCTACCAGATGGCAATGGCATTGATTTCGACGGGACTTTGGATGCGGGTAGATGTTCCCGCAACCCCAAACGCCGTGGTCATCTGTGTGATCATATTCAACGCAGCCTTTGGATATAGGTGCGCACCTTCACGCAGCAACAACGCACTTTAACTGACGGGCATTAGCTGGGGGCCTATTCCGTGGCTATACCCACCTGAGGTAAAGGAGCCGAATTGAGTCGCACTTCTACTTCTCACAACGTCCGATGTCATACAGATTATGCCTCTTTCCGTTCGAGCAAAGGGTGTATCGCTGTCTACAGCGACCAACTGGGCATTCAATTGGCTCATAGGACAAATGACCCCCTATCTGCAAGAAACCATTCAATGGAGATTGTATCCGATGCATGCATTCTTTTGCGTTTCTAGCTTTGTTCTAGGTGAGAATAGTGTCCTCTATCACCATCAGAGAAGTGCTGACGTCGGTACCAATATAACCAGTATACTTCTGTACGAAAATCTGTTTACTTCCCTGGAGCCGGAGTTGACACTGATGATTTTGCTCTTCAGTGTATCCAGAGACGAAAGGTGTGCCGCTGGAGGAAATGGATGAGGTCTTTGGAGAAGGTTCGTCTGTATTATTCTTTTCAATGGCAGTAGATAATCAGACTATCCATACAGAAGAACTTCAAGAGAGACTTGAAAATGAGTCCGAGGCCGCATCCCCTGTGGTAGACGAATTCGGGAACTTCTTAGCAGATGATGCCACTGGTCATCGGGGTGGATCTTCTGACCGGCTGCGAGGAGATGATCACACAAGTGGAGGAGGGTGGCTGGCTCAGCTCCTATACCGACTGCACTATACCGGTGCAAGAAGCTACGAACCTGTTCCTCGGGAGGGTGCTCAGTAGTAGTCCATGCCCATGACGTCATGGAACGCGCTTATTAGACGCGTCTGGCCAAGTTCAATTTGGCAAAACGCGACCCACGTGATCAATGCAATCTTTCTTCTCAACTCTCACCCAGGTTTCTCGGCGAAATGTCTGTCGCAGACAATGGGTCTCCCTCAGTCACACTCGATTCTTGAGCGACGCTTCAGAGGCGCACTATGGTGCAACTAGCGCTGGTGACGCCTCAAAACGACTTGCCAGGGACCCAAACCCCACTGCCAGCGCAGGCCGACCAGCTAGCCCAAGGGTTGACTTTGAAAACTTGGGCCTCCACCCACCTATAGTTGCATCTCTGAGGGCGGCGTTCCCAGATGTGAAATACCCAACGGATGTGCAGTCCGAATTCATTCCCGCAATCCTGGGCGGAAAGGATGTTTTATTGAAAGATGCGACAGGATCCGGAAAGTAAGTCGCGGGCGTTCCTATCAAGGTCCTTACTCAGCCGTCACAGGTCCTTCGGGCTTGTTTTAGCGCTCCTGAATAAACCTCGTCTGGTCTCCCGGGATGCGCACAAGAACAATGAAACACAGAGACATATCACGTCGCTTGTGCTGGTCCCCCATCGGGAACTGGCCTTCCAGCTTCTACATTGGATCGAGCGCATGGTCAACGCCGGCGAACAAGCACCGCCCCTTTCGATGATTGCACAAGTACTTGTGCGGGACGACAAGATGCACCTAGGCCAGGGACTGGAAACGCTCAGAGCAGAAACCCCCCATGTGTTGATTGGAACGCCTCAAGCCATCCTCGATGTATACCAGCACGAGCCCGAACTACTACAGCTCAGGTCCTTGTCGAGCGTAGTCGTGGATGAAGTCGATTATCTCATTGAGACCGTCTCGCGAAAAGACCCCAACAAGAGCTTCAAACGGGCGACGGAGAAGGCGAAGAGGAAGCTTCTGACTCACCCTGGACCCACGAGGCAACTTTTGGATGTGATCTACGACAGTCGGAAAGAGGTCAACGAGAAGCGGATTGATGAACCAGGGATGGAAATTGCGAAGAGGAGAAGCGGACTTTCGAGCGCCAACAGCATGCCACCTTCGCCTCAATTGGTGCTTTCCAGCGCTACCTTGCGGACTCATTTGAAGAACTTCGTCTATGACGAAAGTGGCTGGTTGGACAAGGACAACGTCGCCAAAGTCTCGGGTAGGGCTACTAAGGCGGTGGAAGGGGAAAGAGTACGCGGTCCTGAGAAAGAAGCCGTAAACGCGTCAATCCAACATTCGGTGCTCTTGGTGTCGGATGAACGTGTACGAAACATCCCCGGGGCTGTTACTGTTGAATCACTTCCATCAGTACCTCCAGGTGGAGAAGAAGTCACCAGTGACGAGACAGGAGCAGGTGAATCGACAAATGAAGTTGATGCGGATCTGATTCAGAGTAAGCCACTCCCTGTTCTATCGAGAGAAGGCATCTGACTGCAACGTTCTTGCCAGAGTACTCGACAACGCCGTCGGTCTTCACGCCGTGCATGATGGAAACGGTCGCAGCAGCGTTTGCGATGGACGTACCGTCGATCGCCCTACTGGTTCTGCCGTCGTCAACCCCTGTGAAGCGAGCGGTCTGGGAACTCCGAGAACTCGGGGTTAACGCACATGGACTTGACCTGCAAGACGGCAAGAAGGGGAGATCGTATCTTGCGAGCGGCGGCGGGGCTACGAGTGCGAATCCGGTACTGCTGGTGTCAACGCTTGCCACGACGAGGGGGTTAGATCTGCCCGCGCTCAGCCATGTCTTCCTATACGGAATGCCGGAGGGCCCGCGGGTAAATTCTAGGACTGTCGATGCCTATCTGCACATTGCAGGCAGAGTTGGAAGATTTGGGCGTGGTGGGAAGGTGGTGACGCTGGTGGAGGACAGAGCTTCTGAAATTGAGTCTGAATCTGAGGAAGCAGAGGGCGCTGGAGCGAAGATGGCTCGGATTCTAAAGACGATCGGAGTCGGGCCAGTGCAGTTCGCAGCATTTGAGTAGCTTATGGGACAAATACCTTATTACAATATTTAAGAAGCGTGTGATGGACGTAACAGGCAAAACTCGAATATCCCCGCCAGGAGTCATTGATCCCTCTCCTGGCTGACCTCCATCTTATGCCTGCGGTCTAGTTGCTCCTTTCTCCCCAACCACACCCACCATGCGTCCCTCACTGCGATGGGGTGTCCTGGCCCTCGCCGCACCGTTTCTCGTCGGCGCCCAGGATCCAACGACGACGACGCCGCCCCCATCGCAGGGATCATCGCCTCCGTCGACGGCCATGGATGGCGTCTCCCTCTCCTTCTCTCTGACGACGTCCAACATGACCATTGCAGTGACCACCACCATCGGAGGCAGGCCGACCCAAGTGACCACCGTCGTCCCCGCCGTATTTAATGTCACCTCTACCGTTACCCCCTCGTCTACGCCCACCACCCATGGCGCACAGGCCCAAGAGACCGCAGAGCCAACGCCAGAGCCCATTGTATTGGTATGTTCCCGCGAACACCATCTGGAGAACTTGTCGTGACATCATCGCCAGGCAACGAAAGTGGACCCTGCCTTCGGCGTTCTGGGTGTCATCCTTATACTTACCGGACTTCCGTCTGCGTTCTGGGGTCACAAAAACAGATGGTGCGTGCGTTCGCCCTTCGCCGGTGAAAGGGCCCGCTAACACATGGAACAGGACTTCGTTCTTCCTGATTGGATTCTACACTCTTTCGCTCGTATGCTTCGTCCTCATCCTCAAGTTCGGTATATTGCCTGCGATCAACCCCCCTTCGAAGACCGTGAGAGGCATGTTCGTACTGGCCACTACAATAGCAGGCTTTGCAGGGGGCGCCATCGCCATCTTCTTCTGGAAAGGCGCGCGCTACGGAATCGGTGCTTGGGGAGGCTTTGCGCTCGCCCTCTGGATCCAGTGCTTCGCGAATGGCGGTATCATTAAACCGATCGGGTTTCGCTGGATTTTCTATATCGGTACGTTGCCTTGCCTTTCCGGTGCTCTTTTACATTAAAGATAAACTTTGCAGGCTCCGGTGTCACTGGATTTGCGCTGTGCACAATACCAAAGGCATGCCCGCTACGCCCCTTTTGTACAAGGGAAAGCTAATGTCCATCTAGATTCATTACCACATCCTCCTCATTTCCACGGCTTTCGTCGGTGCTACTTCATTCATGTTGGGCGTTGACTGTTTTACGACAGCTGGCCTTAAAGAGGTAAATACTCATCCTTTTGTGCACCCCGCTCATGCTGACTGCCAACCTAGTTTTACATATGGAACCTCGGCTTTCCGTCTCTCTTCCCGAAGTTTGTCAACAATGGCATTCGATTTCCGGTGTCTCAACAGATGCAGATAGAATTGGGCCTCACCGGCGCCGTTGCGCTGATGGGTATTGCCGTCCAGCTCCGCATCCTCAAAATTCTGCAAAAGAAGCTGCGCGAAATTCAAGAGGAGGAAAGGAAGCGTGACGAAGAAGCCGAAACACAGGCTGCAGGCCGGTTCGATGAGATTCAACGGGAGCAAGATGCATGGGAGAAGGAGCACCCGACGCTTCCCAAGCACGGTCGGCATACAAGCTCGATGTCAAGCACCCCGTTGATGAAGGACCGCGATGGCTCGTCTACACCTACAACGAATGACCGCCTTTCTTCGTATACCCCGGAGGGTCGTGCACGGGCTTTGTCTGGTCTGTCCGATCTTAGGGTGGCACCAACCTCTGAGGAAGAGCTTCGGAGGGCGTCAAGATACATGCAGAATCCAGGTGCCTTGCCAACCCTTGATCTTGGCCAAGGAATTCAGGACGACGTTCCCTCTAGCTTTATTGCTCAGGAGAAGGCGAAATCAGCGGCCGAGATCGAGGCGCTGAAGCGGAAGGAGGAGCTGCTCGCAGAGATCCAGAATATTCGCAAATCTATCGACATCCTCAAATCCGAAACCCCCACACCCAGCGATCCTTCACGGCGACCATCCCTTTCATCGAGACGAACATTGAGCGTTGACGCCAACCACGCTCTAGAGCCGTTATCGTCGCACAGCCGGCCCCCTCGTGCTACCGATCCACGAACACGATCGCATTCCATGGAGTTCTCGGCATTGACTGCGCCTCTTGGGGATCCTATCGTAAGACCTACTAGTGTCCCGCTTCAAGATGCGGATTGGAATTCGTACATCCAGGAGCGTAAGCTCCTACAGCCGCCTGCAGGCGTCACGGCCCCTATTCCGACGACTGGGTTGGCTTCTTCGAGTGTCAATCGACCGCCACTGGCTCCAGCAGTCCAGGAAGCTCTGAGTCAGCGGAAGCGACGGGAGAGTGCAGTTTTAATTTCTTCTGGAAGTACTGGAGAGTCTTCCGTGGAGGACGTGCCACTAGCGAGGATAGCAGCTAGGCATAGCGCTGGGTACGGTTCGACGCAACAGATGCATGGTCGACAGTCGCCTTCTTACCTTGGCCCGCACCATGTTCACGCCGGGAGTAGCGGACCTGTGCAAATCCTTCCCCCGCGGCGACCTTCTGGCACCGTCGCTTCGCCTGCCCCACAACCTCCTCCTGCTGCTCGTATCAAGACGTTTGAGGAATTGAATGAACGCCATCGGGAAAAGATGCGGGACATTCAGTCGCCCTTGACGAAAGCGGAGAAGGAACACGCGGACTTGGAGGCTGCTCGCCAACGATGGGAAAAGGCGAAGGCTGCGGAGAAGGAGGCGATGGAGAAGAAACAGGCAGAGCTGATCGCCAATCTGGAGAAGGACAAGAAACGGAGACCGTCTGATGCAGACGGGGCTAAGCAGCGTAGTCCAAGCGAAGATGTGCGGCGGAAACATTCGCGGTCGGTCAGTGGGGATCGGCTCGGGGCGATTGGCAGCCATGCAGAATCTTCGTCTCGCCGATTGTCTACGCTGAAGGTGGAAGACTGGCAGCGTTACCAACAGGAAGCTGACCCGAATGTGAGGCCAACGTCGGCGTCCCCTACCGGCGGGATGAGGCGGGACTCGCGAAGTACACCCATGCATTTGCGAGAGTCGTCGATACCAGGCGTACCGTTCCCTGCAGACATGCGAAGGAAGAGCAGGGACTATCTGAACTAGGCTTGGTTCGATTCTTTTATTATCTCGCTGTCATTTGCTTTCGAACTCTCAACACAAAGGACTCTATGATACACACACCCCATTCATATCTTTTATCTTGGACATTGACATTTTAAGGGTAACACATCGATATCGTCAGCAGCACATTTATATCCAGTATATCTTAGAATATCTTCATATTCGCCCTTCTTTTTGCGACTCCTTTCACGACCTGTTATGCCCCCCACCCATTTTGTTACGCAGTCGGACATTGTCTTTTTTGGTTTCTCGATTTGTCCTGTTTATAGCCGCCTCTCATGACCGCAGTGGGTATCACCGGTCACCTACCGGGAGGTTGGATGCAATACAATTCTGGTCCAATCCGAGGCCCTTGATAGGTCGGGCTGGACCCTTGAAGACACTGTGGACATTGACATCATTGAGGAAGGAGTCGGAACGCGAAGAACGAGCAGTAGTATGGAATGGAAAGGTCGAGATGTGGATGAATGGAGGGGGCAATGTTCGATGAAATTTGAAAGCCGTGGAGGGTGGGATATAAAGTAAGGAGGGGTGGGAGTGTTGGGTCCCTTGTCAGTCCACAGGTTAATTGGTCTCGTACGTCTTCCTCCTCTTGCTCAAACCCTTACTCACACACTCTGCAGACGAGGAACGATGTCTATTCCAAGTTTACAACGCTCGAGCTCGGCCCCGCACACGGTCGCGTCGCTAGCGCAGGCGCGCCAGCCACTGCCGCGTACAAAATCGCACCTACATATGCACAAGGCGGAAACTAGGGCCTTCCTCAAGCCACTGGTGACGAGTGTGCCTCTCGCGGGCAGCAGCGGCGAGCGTGAGGACCCGTTCAACCTGCTCGGGTTCTTCCCGCCGTCGGACGAAAAGGAGAGCTGGCGGTGGCTGCACACAGAACCCAAGATCGAGGAGGAGTCGCTGGTGAGCGACGAAGAGGATGCAGAGTCGGCAGAGTCGGTGATCATGCGAGAAGAACAGGTCGGGGTGCTGTCGCTGTTCAGCGGCGGCGGCGGGGGCAGCAGAAAGGCGGAGGAGACCACGGGCGAGCAGCAGCTGTTGTCGCCATTCCGGCTGGACGGCGCAGAGGAATGGGAGGCGGTGTACCAGGCATTCACCGGCCGGCGCCGGGCGGAGGGTGCCGGGGATGCCGGACCGGAGGGCGGTTTTGGGGTACTGTTCTTCCCGGGGTCCTCGTGAGAGTTTTAGCTAAAAGGTCCCACGGATGGTGCTGAATTTTCCCACTGGCCCTTTCTTTCCCACCTGTGTAACTGTTATGGCGCAGGAGCCCTTCTTTCTCAACTCTCATCTCCCCATGTCCTCTGCCCACGACCACCAGCACCCGCAAAGTGACAAAAATGTACCCTCTCTACATGTAATATATTCCTTCTCAGGCCGCGAATTGTAATGAACTCTGCACAGGTGAACACCGACCACGAGACCCAGCAGCAGCAGCGCGACCACCCGCCAGCCGACCCCAACCTCTCGCTCCAGTCCATCCTCGCCGCCTCCAAGAAGGATGTCTCCCCGAATGGCGCGCCCCAGCCGCCCTGGGCAACACCCCACAACCCGCTGCCGCCACCTGTCTTATCGCCCGCGCCCCAGGTGAGTTCTGCTCTTCAAACCTGTGCTGGGCGCTTAGCCTCTTCCAAGCCGCCCACTGGAAAGCGCAAGCTCGACGCCGAAGATACAGACGATCCCCATTCAAAGATTCGCCGTATCGTGCGCGACCATGTCTCCCATGACCCCGCCCGCGTCATGCCCATGACCACCGTCATTTGCCTCCACGCCGCCGTCGCCCAAAAGTCCTACGGCAGCGAGAAGCGCTTCCTCTGCCCGCCTCCCATCGTCCGCATTGAGGGCCCCGTCTGGCATCTTCGCACCCAGCAGCTTTCCATGGCTGTAGTCAGCGAGACAGGCGAGCGCTCCTTCGAGCAGAAGGCCACCCTCGACAACAACATGGCCTCCAGCTTCAAGTTTCTCCACGTCACCGGCACCGCCAAGGCGAAGAGCTTCCAGCTGTCCCTCGATATTGCAGAGCCACCCCCGCCGTCCCTCAACCCTGAGGGCGCGGAGCCACCCAGCGGACGCGTCTGGGCGACCTTTGACTCCGCCCCCGTCACCATTATCTCCAAACCGTCGAAGAAGACCGCCAAGACGCGCAACATTTCCTCCTGCATCCTCGCTGGAGGCCCTGTCTCCCTCTTCAACCGTATCAACTCCCAGACCGTGCGGACCAAATACATGACCATTGACCACGCCCAGCTTTGCGCGAGCAATGTCGGGTGGTCCGCGTTCAATGTCAACGTCGTTCGCAGGCCCAACGGATCACCAACGACAAGTACGTGCCATGTGATGGGTGTAGTTTGGTTCCATTCATGCTTACATGTCTGCAGATGGGCCCCAACCAGTTACCTATGGCTGCGAAATCGTGCTTTCTGACACACAGTCTGGCATCTCCACGTCTCCGCTTATCATACGTAAGGTCGACAAGGGCAGAGTTTCTCTCGAGGACGGCGGTCCTGTCAGCCAAATGCAGAAAATTGCCCTTCAGCGTCTCAATCCGGATGGTTCTCGGCACTATCTCTCCGCTGCTGGGCCTCTGCCCGGAACTCCAGGTGTCGTGGCGCCTCCACAACCCGGAATGTCTACGCAAGCCGGAACCCATCCCCTGCTTTTCCAGAATCCCCGTATTCGAGACGAAGTCCGAGACGGTGTTAGAGTCATTTCTGATGAAGTCGATGATTACCTTTGCTGGACCATCGTTGGCATCTGTACGTGAGCCTATCTCCCTGTCTGAGCCCGTGACTGACACGCCCCTAGCCAAGTTCCAGTACACTTTCTTCGACGCATTTGGCCAAAACAACAAGATACCAGAGCAGCCTATCACACCGTTCCCTACTCTTTTCACTGCCCCCGTGTACCGTCCTCAAACAAACGTCATCGAGCTGACTGTTTCCAACTTCTTCTACGAGCACCCTAAAACGCGTGTGCAAACCGCTCTGGACGTCTATCTTGGCAACCTTGGCCCTCTTCAAGCGCGAGTCTATCAAACGAGCCCTCCTGGGCCGCTTACGTCGATCTCGCCTTTCGTTCAGGTCGCAGGAAACCCTGCGACAGAGCAGAACCTCCCCGCCGCCATGCCGCAGCAAGATCACGCCTCACAGCTTACAGCTCGATATACGACACCGCTGCACACGATCGTCATGGTCGAGATGCCGCCCCTTCCAGATATTATCAAGGCCCTTGAGGACGACGCGCTGCCTCCAGCGTCCACTGATGTTTCTGGTAGCAAGCAGTCAGGTGATTCGTCGCCACACGAGGGCTCTGTTCCTCCCCCTCCGCCGCCTCCACCTCCTCAGTCAATTGCAGGACGCAGTCTCCCTCTTCTCTTCATTCGATCCTCTGATGGTGTTGGCTATCACTCTGGGCGAACCATTGCCTGTGATAGCGTATATCCTCAGATTGACCTCACTACTATATCCCATGGTGGCCCGAACGGCGGTCCCCATAACATTGATCCTCAATGGCTGGCAGCCGCCCATGCAGCGGCTGAAGGCAGCATGCATGCATGGACCTTGCGAGTAATGTAATTCTTTCCTCTCACCCGCCGCGAATGGGTCTCGTTTCGTCTTCTTCCCCTCCGTATATATTCCCCTTTTGTTTTCGCCTTGCTTTGCTGTTCTAGGTTCTGTGTATTTGTTTGTTACTTATTTCTCGTTCTTCGCACCGTGTTTAGCATGTCCTCTTTCTTGTATACATACATGCACTTGTATGAACTGTGAAATCCGTATAGTATTTAATGAAATGGGATCGAGGGTTTTATGGGCAATCGTCTCTCCGTCTGAGAAGCCGACTCACGTCTTCCCTTCCCATCTCTGCTAAACCTGTAGTCTCCATCATGACTTTTTCCCAGTCCTCTTCACTCTCCATCCCAAAAGTGGCTTGGGTAATTGTGTCCCAAGCCGATTCATCTGCGCCCACAAGTCTTCCGGCTTGAAGTAGCTTCGTCCAGGGAGATTCCACGCGCTTCCTACCGCCACCAAGAACGCCTGCCAATGCTGTATGGCATGTTTCGACCCAGAGTTCGCACTCTGCCTGGAGCGTGGTACCTTCGTGTTTAGAAAAATTCCCGCGGTAGAGGATCTGCCGTTGGAGGATGTGTTCGGAGAGCCGGCCTGCGATTCGGCGGTACAGGCTCGTGAGGGTAATCAAGGGAAGCGTCAGCCGGAGGAAAGCCAGGTGGGATGAGAGCAGCGCGATTGGCCCCAGGAGCGTCTGGGAAAGCGCGATGCCGTCTTCCGATGCGTTCGCCGTGGATCTGGATCGACAACGCGAGAGTCGACAAGAGCGCGGCCAATCGAGAATGCGAATCAGAATTCCAATGACAAGATTAGGAAGAAATATGAGATGGTGAAGGAAGAATTAGAAGAGGATTGGAGGATGGGTTGCTTTACGTACCCTGTTGAGACATTGAAGTGGTTTCGCAGGCCTGCTTCGATTTCTCCACACACTTGTTGGACCGTCATATCCTCGGCACGGGAGACGACTTTCTGGTACCGAGACATCATCTCGTCGAAGACGGTCTTGTGAGCGACGTCTGAGCTGAAATGGGCGTTTGGGAGGAGAGCGCAACCTTCCGCTTGTTTCTTTAGGAGCGGGTCGCGAAGGATATCTTGCCATAGTTCCAAAAAGAACTGGGAAGAAGAAAGAAATTTTAGTGAGTCGGGGTGGAGCTAAAATACGAGGAAGAGCAGGTACTGACTACTTCCTCCGTCCATGCTTCCAAGGAAGCGTGAATATATGTCGCGCTTAGCAAGGCTTTGCAAAGGCGCTGGACGCCTTCTACCCCGCTTGTCAAACTTCGTGTGTCAACGCTTACGGTGGTATCGTGGCCTGGGAGGGTGATTGATAGCGCTCCGGGCACTGATCGAACAAAGGCAAAGGACACCGATTCAAATGCGTCCAGGGCAGAAATGATACGTGCCTTGTAAAGTTCCAAGACGGGTAACTGTACCGATATTAGAAATTGGGTGCGTTCGTGCGGAGAGGGCAGTGGAGAGAATCGGTCTGCACAAATTGGTTACCACATGAGACCATATGTAAAGATAGATGATACCACACATACCAGTAACTTGATCCACAAGCGCCCGTATCCTCCTTGCCGAGTTGGTGGCCTTTACATCCCGGGCGATAATTTCTTCGGCGCCTTCGTCTGCGATACCCCACGCATCAGGAGAGCTGACAATCTCAAGGTACTGGTCATCCACGACTGAAAAGTGGAAAGGCAACATTAACAGCGTAAACGTGAAAACTATTCAGCCACACCCACACTTCTTCTCCGCTTGCAACCATGCGTTGAACCACAGCGGGTTTCCCAGTATCACCTCACTAATTCCTCCCCAGCGGCCACTCTCAGGCATGGCTCCAGCGGAGGTATTGTCAAGTTTGAATCCTTCTTCAACGAAGGCCGCATCGAAGATCAACGCTTGGTAGATCGTGTGCGCGAAAAGGGAAGGGTGGTTAAGTAGGTTAGGCGCCGCCTTTTTGACTTTACGAGAGAGTAAGGGCAGAAGTAGCAGGCAGAACTCGTCCTATCAGAGGTAGTGAGAAACCTGGTCACGTTTCCAGTCTAAAACATACCCAAGCGGATATTTGTTTGTATTCTGACTTCGACAGAAGCCGCTGAACCACGGTGTCCAGAAAATGGTGGTGCTCATGTGCGATATTGAGGACATATGTGAAGTACCATTCAGGCTTCAAGAATATGAGAAGAGAATGACCAGTAGTATGGGGTTCTCTCACCTTGTCGAGCCGGTTGGTGTCGCGCTTGCCATCGTAATGATACTTGAACCGGAGAGAAACAGGTTGTACCAGTGCTTCTACAGCATATATTCCTTCCTTCTCATCTATCTTGAAGTCTGCTCGCTTATGCAGTTTACGGCCCCTGCGTCCTATTAGTGATGTTCCCGAAGTAGACATGCTGCGACTCACAGTAATTGTAAGCTCACGAGCTTCAAAAATTCTGTTTCAAAAGCTTGGCGATAGGAGGGTGCGCAAGAAGCATAGTCAATGGCCGATGGCCAACCGAGTTGTTCCACCGCTGTTGCTAAAGAACTGGCAGTTCGATGAGCATAGCATGACCTTGACACGGCGGTAAGAACCATACTCGTAGAGGTGTGCTTTGATATCACGCCACGTCTTATCGCGAATATTTTCAAGGAACGACGTGAGGTGCAGCTTCTGCTGCCCGGTACCATCTTCCACTGACGATGTAGCTGCGTTGGCCTTATTGACGAAGTGTAAGAGAGTGCCGTACTGCTGAAGTGATTCCGGGGTTATGGCCGTTGAAGACTGAACATCTTTGACTGCCCTCTCACTGGGCAGAGAAACAATTAGTGGGTTTAACACTCACAATCCTGACTGTAACTCACCTCGCCCTAAGCGCATATTCTACCACCTCGACGTAGACTTTCACATGTTCTAGCTCTTTCAAATTGCGATGATGGGTTTCCATATCTTCAAGCAGAGTGGGTTCCTCATTTCCATCTGATAGAACCGAGACTAGCTCTTTGCTGAGCTGAGAGAGTTCGTCCGAGAGCGCTGCTCGAGAATGCGACAGCTCATGCACTTGGGCAAGGTGGGTGGTTGCTGTCGTCTGCGTTTCCGCCAAGCACTTGTCTAGATGTGTTTGGGATATATTCACCTGCTCTTCGTTAGGCTACCCTCGAGGAAGTCCTGCTTTCCAACCCACCTTGCTCTGCAGATCGTTGTAGCGTGCTTGAGCTTGCAACACCACATCCTCCAGTTCGTCGAGCTGATCCAGTGATGTGTACTCCCAGTTCAGCGCGCTGGTTGCCTTCTGCACTGACAATTCCAAGGACGGTGGCGCCAGAAGGTTTTGAAGAATTGTCGACGCCATGTTGCCAGTGGTTTGTTAGAAGTCCAAGCACGTTGGTGTGTGAACGTCCTTGCCAGTGCTATGATGTACTCACGGTCAGAAGGGGATATCTGCGAGACGCGCCACAGTCGGCGTCAAAGCGACTGCATCTCCTTTTGCTCCCCTCCATAATCTTACGCTTTCAAACATGACCTTTCCACTCTGGCGAAGATACCATTATGATATTCTCATGACCAAGAAAATCCCAGCATCTCAAGTATAATTCTGGCTCGCTTTCCTGGCCGAGGGATGTAAACTGCAGCTTCTTTGAAGAACTTCCAGCGCTTATTTCTTGAAACAGGCAACGGTCTGTGTATTCGACGGCACCATAGCACAGTAGCGACGTCCCAGCTGATAGGACTGATCCCTAGGCCCTCATAAGTAAGACAAGACACCTCTCGTCATCCAGAGTAACGCACGATACGCCCACAGGCTCAGAGTCGATCAGCATCTGTCAAATGATCACCTGGTCACTTGGGTGGTTAACTACATTCTGTTAGGACTGACATCACTCGATATGGTGGATTGTGTCTGTGGCAGAAGGTCGGAAGTATCCCCTTACCAGAAGAAGGGGTATTGGCAAGCCTACGGTCGGAGTTTCAGCCAGGACGGAGGACCCTACCATCCTCGTATTATGCAGACTTGATAAACATTCCTTCATCCAGCATGCCTTCAGAGGACCTTCCGATTCCTGGTGGCCTGGTCTCTATCGCGTTATCTGCTGTCAAGGGCTCTTGGCGCCTGACCTGGTCAAATTGGACAGTCGTTGTGCCGAGAAACGGTTCAAGGTATCTATGGCGCCATACTGCACCACAATTTCAAATCGTTCAGTGGGGAAGTATTTAGGAACGTCGTGAAGATATTGAAGCACCTATAATTCCCTCCACAGAAACGAGTACTTGCGAGGCCGACATCAGACATACAGCAACATGTCCGTTCAGGGGACTATTGTCGAAAAGAATGCTGCGTATGCTAGCAGCTTCACACAAGGGGGGCTTCCCCTTCCCCCTTCAAAGCATTTAACTATTGGCAAGTCCACATACGCTGTACTCCTTTCGCTCAACTCATTGACATGTCATGGTGCTAAAGTTACTTGCATGGACGCCCGTATCGAACCTGCAGGGCAACTTGGAATTGAACTCGGTGAAGCACACATCATCAGGAATGCTGGCGGTTCTGCGTAGGTCCAACCTTTCAGAATAGCGGAAGTCTCACATACTTACTTGGCACCAGAAAAGAGGCTCTTCGAAGCGTCGTCATCTCCCAGCGTCTTCTTGGTACCCGGGAAATCGCTCTCTTTCACCACACAGATTGTGGGATGTTGACGTTCACCACCGAACAGTTGAAGGGGATTGTCAAGGACTCTGCTCCAGGTGACGCAGCAGTTGCCACTGAAGTGGATAAACTAGATTTCTTGGAATTTCCCGACCTCGAGGAAAGTGTGAAGGATGATGTGAGATTCTTGCAGGACCACCCCCTTGTTCTGGAGGAAACTAAGATCACTGGATGGACCTATGACGTTCACACAGGAAAGGTGGGTTCACTCGTTTAGATCTCCTCAATGTCGTCAGCTCACGAAATGCGGTCAACAGATCACTCAGGTCGCCTAGACTAGGGAAAATCAAAGCCTTGGGCCTTAAAGCTAAAGAGTGCTTCTTCCTGTTGTTTGATGTAGCATATGTATTTGTAGTCGGAAACTCGAACTCGAACTCAGTCTCTTGAATGTAAGTATTGCTCTCGGAGCTCAACTGCTTGCAGCCGCACATCAAATCAGTGACGCTCCCATGAGCTTCCCATGGCGCTGGCCGGATCCACTGATCAGGCAAGGGAGGCACAACGCGTAACCTCTCTTGCACTGATACCATAAATGTCTGCAGCCGCTTCAATCCATGAACTCGAGGAAACTACAACTCTCAAGCCAGAAACGGTAGAAGACGAATCTGGCACAGTGTCCGAACGCGAAGCTTTGGATAAACTCACGACCCTTTCCCCAGCAGCCACCTCAGGACCGCTTATTGCCATAGATCTCGACGATGTCTTATGTCAAACAAATGTCGCCGTTGCTCAGTGTATGTTTAGAAATAGCTTTAGCGGCGGATCGCCTTCGTTCATGACCAAGCAGGGCATAATGACACCTACGGAACGGAGATGAAGCTTTCGGATTTTTTGTGTGAGTGATCTCAACCCGTTCGACAGGATCGCAGGACATTAACACCTTTCTTTAGATTACTACTACTGGAAGGTTCTACACATTCCATACAGACTCTTCACACAATCTAATACGTGTAGACGAAAAGAATCCGTATTGGGGCACCCCTCAAGAGACCGGAGCGAAAGTACGGGACTTCTACGGCACAGACCGCCTTTACACCACGAAACCGGTACCCGGAGCCAGGGAAGGCATTCAAGCTCTCAAGCAACTAGGATTTCGCCTCATTATTGTCACTGCTCGATACGAAGATACGGCTGATCAGAGCTGGAAATGGGTTGACCACCACTTTCCAGGTACGTGCAATCCATATCTATACCCCTAGGGTTGATATCGACTAGCCAATATTCCTGGACAGGCTGTTTCAGCAGTATCATTTGTACTGGACAATTCACAGATGCCCATAAAACAGGCCATGAAGTTGTCACTAAGCTGACCAAGGCACAGGTACGAGGAGGTTAGCATAATCACGGGATATAATGCTCACCGATTTTGCCAGGTTTGTGACGATTTAAAGGCTGTTCTCCTCATCGACGACTCGGCGGAAAACGCGTACTCCTGCGTGACTGCGAAAAAGCCCGTCGCAACCCTCCTCTTTGGTGACTACGAGTGGAACAAGCGCATGTGCACTCACGCAGATGCGAAGCATGACATGTCCTTTGAAGCCCGTTCCAAGCTTGAAGGCGGCCGCGAATACTGGAAAGACGAAACAGTTCCTGTCCCTGAAGGTGCGCCCTTGTGGAGAGTACGCGACTGGAGCGAGACCGTTAGGTGGATCAAGGCTCGCAAAGAAGAGGGAAGATTCGACTAAACTTGGATGTACTTAGAACGTTAGTGTGTCGAGATAGTAGAGTTGTTAGTTCGAACATAGGAAAACGCCTCCGACTACGATTGGTGGCAGGCCGCGCCTACTGAAGTCTATGACCATCATCATTATGCGTTCATGCCTTACGGCACACGGCCCGCCGCGGCGTGAGCCAGGGTGCCACAAAGGCATATTCACATGCTCCTGGCACCGACCATGTCGTTACACTGGCGAGTTCACTAGTTTAAATCCTTTCCACCACTGCCCTCTTGTGGGGTAAACCACACAATCAACGCCCCCTGGACCGCCTTCATATGGCAGTCTTGTCAACCCAACAATCTCAAGCTGTGAAAGAGCGCTTCGCACAGTTCACCAAGGTCTATGCTGCTCATAGACCAGCTGTCCAAAGAACTCTCAACATCGCCTTCGTCTTCTACGTTCTCGGGTCTACTTACTTCAGCCTCTCCGGAGGATCTAGAAAGTCACAGGCTGGCGATGGCCCAACAAAGAAGGGAAGGGCCACGAAACGGGGAGAACCCGGCAAGCCTGCCAAAGTTGCTGTAAGCTTGACATCTTCGGGCCCTTGGGGTTTTTTATACTGACCATATCATGGGTGTGTATAGGTCGACGCCGTCTTTTATCGTCGTCTAGGCCAGATTCTGAGGATCGTGATTCCTGGGATTCGATCGAAAGAGGCTTTACTCCTCTTCATGCACTCTAGTCTCCTTATCTTCCGAACTGCCATCTCGTTGTATGTTGCAGCGCTGGACGGAAAGTAAGGGCATAACGCTTTTCGTATACAACTGCGCTGACATAGGGCATAGGATTGTTGCATCTCTAGTGCGCGCGAAACCTCTAGAATTCTTTTGGAACATTGTTCGATGGTTACTTGTCGCTGTCCCCGCAACTTGGACAAATAGCTGGCTGAGCTATGTCCAGAACAAACTGGCTATCGCTTACCGTACTCGCCTCACCAAGGAAATCATAAAGCAATATCTTGGAGACGAGGACCAAGGCTCGGAGGGCAAAGTGTACTACAAGCTCGGTGCGTAATGCTGTTCCGGGTCACCGCTTTCAATTGACTGACTCTCATCTAGCCAACCTTGATGACAGAATTAAAAATCCGGACCAGTTCGTTACTCCTGTTATACACAGCATAGCTACTCAATCGGTTTCGCAGGATGATCACTCACGACATACAACGCTTCTCTACACATCTTGCAGCAATCTACTCTAATCTCGCCAAGCCAGTGCTCGATGTCATTCTATATAATTACCAACTTTCGCAGAATGTCGGAGCGGAGGGGTTGATGGGACTGACATTCCTGGTCAACGGTACAGCGGTGCTTTGTACGTGTCCGTTTCCGTTAGCCACCCTCCTTATAATACTTACATCGATTGCAGTGCGATACTTGACGCCCCCCTTCGGCATGTATGCAGCACTATCTGCCCAGCTAGCCGGGTCCTTGCGACATACCCATTCACGACTTGCTGAATTTTCCGAGGAAGTTGCATTTATGGGAGGGGAGAATACAGAGAAACTCCTCGTTGAGCGGGAGTACGCTGGAGTGATGGAGCACGAACACCGGATCCTCAACTCAAGGTGGTGGTTTGGCTGTATCGAGGAAGGCGTCATCAAGTGGCTATGGGGAAGCTTTGGGGTGAGTGCCTGCCGACACAGAAATTGACTTTCGTGCTGAATGTCTTTTGTCGCGCCTTTAAGCTCGTGCTCTGCGCGATACCCGTCTTCTTCAAAGTTCCTGGGATCCAGACAGTTGATCTCGGCAGTCGCACCGAAGGTTTGTTGGATTATCCTAATGTTCAAGGATCGCATCTCATTTTTGATTGCAGGATTCGTGACGAACCGTCGGCTTCTGCTGTCCTCCTCTGGTAAGCTGGCACAGTAGCATGTTGCAGGAGGTCCTTGACACTGCTACAGATGCGTTCGGTCGAGTTATGTATTCGTATAAGGATCTGGCCGAGCTTGCGGGCTACACTGCGCGTGTTTCAGAGTTGCTTGAGACTATGGAAGATATCCGTGCAGGGAAGTACGAAAAAGCCCTCGTTAGCACAGCATCCTTGGAGGAGAATGGCAAAAGTGCGTACTCCTCTCTTAGCCTCATCTATCACCTTCAATAACGGTGTGCGCGGTGTTCTCCAGTTCTGCGAGGCCGAGGCCAAATCATTGAATCTGAAGACATTCAATTCGAGAACGTCCCCATCGTCACACCCAACGGCGACATCCTCGTTCGGAGTCTGAGCTTCCATGTAACACCTGGGGTAAGTTTGTCACTATTGGCTTCCTCAACCTCGGCTTACCGACAGACGTGTTCTATAGCAACATTTGCTCATTGTCGGTCCCAACGGTCCGTACCTGATCTCTCATTGCCAGCTATCATCTTACACTAATCAGGTTGCGGAAAGTCCTCCCTATTCCGAATTCTTGGAGGACTTTGGCCAGTATACGGAGGAGTCGTGCGCAAACCACCAGCGTCGCAGTTTATTCTCATCCCCCAGAGGCCCTATCTCTCACTCGGGACTTTACGAGATCAGGTCATTTATCCACACTCGAAGACAGACATGGAGGCTCGTACGTGTTGAAACGAGGTTTCTCATCTCCTCCCTGGGCTGATAAATCCGACCACAGGTGGGACAACCGACGCGGAGTTGATGAAGATCTTAGCAATGGTACAAATGGAGGGCGTTGTGGAGCGGGAAGGCGGATGGGACGCGGCGCGGGAATGGAGAGAGTCTCTCAGCGGTGGTGACCAGCAGAAGATTGCTTGGGCTCGTCTGTTTTACCACTGCCCCAAGGTATGCTCAGATATACGTCACATCTTTATAGGCTGGCTGACGTTTGTAGTATGCCGTCCTTGATGAAGCCACCTCCTTGGTACCGCTGGAGGTGGAAGGCCGCATGATGGAGCACGCCACGGAGCTCGGAATTACTCTCCTGACGGTCTCCCATCGCCCCTCTCTGTGGAAATATCATTCCTTAATTCTCCACTACGACGGGCAAGGGGGTTACATCTTGTAGGTGCTTTCAATCGTCTGTTTTGCATTCCCTTTGTGACGACAGGTTTGCAGCACGAAATTGGACGCGGAGAAACGGTTGGCTCTTCAAGAAGAGAAGCAAGCCTTGGAGTCTAAACTATTAGAAGTGTGAGTGGTGCTACATTACCGCTCATCCATCTATGGTCAGCGGCTCATCTTCTATGCAGTCCCAAAATGCGTGAGCGTCTAGCCGAACTTAAGGCTCTTGCGGCGGAAGAGTAGTGCAATACGATACAACAAACTCGTATAATAGCTATGCTTTTAATTTATACCACCGATACCCCTCACAACCGAGTAGCTTAAGGCTTGAAAAGCATTGACCAGTATATAAGCGCCTGTTTGAGTTGCCATGATCTGCCGTCACACTGCATATGCATGTGATTTCCAAGAAGTCGGGACAATCAGGGGCCGGCATCTGCCGGCCGGCGTGCCGTCTATTCGCCGATAGCGGTGCGCATTTTTCGCCAAGGGGCCAACTCCCGCCAGTGAGGGCGTACTGCTTTAATCGACACCACCCACGCCATCAGGGCTCAGTCTTCTATCGTTCACTCTCTTCCTTTGTACATTACTGCATCCCATACCACCCCTTAATCCAAAATGCATTTCTTCTCCCAAGACTGCCAGTATGAGTGAGTAGAAATTATCGCCTCGAAGAGCGCTCTCGCCTGACCTCCTGCTTAGGCACCCATGGTCGCATGTGGTTATCGGAATGTGGAGGAAATACCCCAACCCAAGATGCTCACACGTCGTTAGCGTCGACGTTGTCGACCGGTCTGTAGACCCTCAAACTGGAATCATCAGGACGGAACGGATATTAGGCTGCAAGCAGAAAGCCCCTAGATGGATCGTCAAGGTGCGTAGTGTCGCTTCGGGTACTCATTTACTACTACTAACACGCCGAGTGCAGCTGTTTGGTGGCTCAGAAGACGCCTTCGTCCGGGAAATATGCTTTGTCGACCCCGCAACCCAAGATACAACAATCACCTCCGTCAACCTCTCCCTCTCCCAATTCGCCAGCTGTTATGAAGTCGTGCGCTATACACCAGCAGGTCATAACCGCACGCATTTCACTCAAACAGCCGAAATTCAAGCACGCATGAATATCTGGAGGTCAGCAGCTGACGGACTGGAGAAGTGGTTGGTCCAGCGGTTCGAGCAGAATGCGCACCTGGGGAAGGTCGCATTCACCGACGTCCTAAGAACGCTTTGGGAAGAACGACATGGCCACCCAGCGATGAGCTCATGATTAACGTGGAAGCATAGATATGGCACCCTTGCCTCTCTTCCACACCCTTGTATGATACGCCCACTAGAGCCAGCTTATTTGGATTGCCCCACTTTAGACAGTCAAAACGGTCTGTCAAAGACCTCTTTACCCTTACTCATACCATCCATGTACCATTTGTATTACCTCCCCTCCCTGCGATTCTTCATGGATTAATAACATCGAAATTCTCGAACTTTGGCCGTACCAAGGTCGCAGAGTCGACTGACCTGACGTCCAGTAACCGTTAGGCTAAATGGGCCTCCGGTAACTGTCACGCCGTCACGCCGTCACGCTGAGTCAATTTCGTCTTGCCCGCGTTATCTTGGAAGAAAGTCTTCCTCCTCATCGTCGCGTCCGGCGAGCGCATTTTGGGCTTCAAAGACTTTTCTTGTGTTAGGAAAACTCGTGACTCTGGAAATTCTGAAGTTGGCTCAGTTGTAAGGTATGTCGGCTTGCAAATGTGCTTGAGTCGACAGGTTTAAACCATCTATTCAGCTCATGGATGAGCTCCTCCACCACTGTCTTCGCGAGCTCTCTTTCGACGGCGACCTCGGTATGTGAATTTGACAGAATCGCTTAACGGAGATATGAGCGAGGGAAGCAGGGTTCGATCCCTGGTCGAATCCTTCTTTCCCTTTTACTTACTCTCTCTCTCCAATAGGATGCGATGTCTCGCGGTTGAACGACTTCGTCGCAGGATTCTATGCCCACTCTGGCAGAGGAGTCCCCCAAAACTCTGATCGCACCTTCTGTTCGTTTGTTTGGTCGCTAGTAGTCCAACATCCTACTGTCGTCGTGGGCCTTGTGCCTCAAGGAGTTTCATCCGAAGTCTGGGTGGCGCCTCAAACTAGCGCGAAGCGCAAGGCCAAAGCATCTGGACAAGAACATGTCGAAACAACCCCAGCCAAGCTGGAACTCATACCTCATGCAAAAACCATTCCGTTGGAGGAACTTGTTCAGACGTACGGCGATAGGCTGAGAATTGCAGTGGAACCAGCGGCTATCTTTGCGGCGGTAACTGGATCGCATATTAGGGTATGCCCCACCTCTTTTGACCTGACTGGCCCAGCTTATCTTTTCATAGTCCTCTCGAATGAGTCCAATGGTATACAGCGCCCTGCAAATCATAACCCGAGGCAGAGACGAGGGCGTGACTGTTGTGCAACTCGGCCAGAAGTCGAAATACGACCAAAAGACCTGCTTTTACTTGGTCAAGCAGCTCACAGAGATGGACCTAGTGTAAGCACCACTTCTGAAGCTTTCAATGAGGCAAATACTGATCTATGTAGTGCAAAGGTCCGACGAGGGGGCGTTGGCACCCACTTCTGCATCCATAAATACTTCTATGACAGAAGTCCATCGTGGCAGGCGATTCGTGAGGAAGAAACGCAGGCCGAGGAATCCCAGGTCAAACCGGACCGTGTCATCGATGCTGAAGATCTCGACACGACTTCTCCATCCGTTCTTCAATTCTCCCCGATTGATAGTCGCCATCTTTCAAGCTTACCTCTCGTCAAAGCCCGGGTAGTCAAGCTGCTAAAGGCTTCCCAAAGCCAGATACACGCCGCAAACAACCTCCTCATCACACTTGGCTTCCACAATCCCACTAAAACAGATCGGAGATTCTTTCAAAGCCGCATCCGTGAACTAATACAACAGGGCGTCATCGAGAAGGTAATTGTTCCAAGTAATAGGAAAAACTCGAGTGGGAGTACTGTAAAGTGCTTCAGACTTGTGGATGAGGCGGGTGGACGAGACGAAATCGACGACGACGGTGTTGTGGTACAAGCTGATGATGAAAAGGATGACGATGCGGTCGGTAAGAACACCCTTTCCCTCTCCCTGAATTGTACTCAACGCGTCATAGATGGTGATAGCATTGTCAAGGCCAACATCACGATACACAAGCAAATACTTGACCTGTTGGAAGAGTCCGGTTCCACTGGAATGACTCTGAACGTGAGTGCAGCCCTCCATTTCTTGGTTCTTGTCTGATCCTTCAGCAGGAACTTTCTACCGCACTGGGAAACTTTGACAAGCGCACGATCGAGCTGTTCCTTGCCCGCGCCGATAAATCCCACCCTCCGAAACACCTTGCTGACCTCGGCATAGCTGGTTTAATGGAAACAAGCGGGCGAGAGAGGCGGCACCGATACTACACAGTTGCTGCCTACCGGGAACTCGTATCTACCGAACAGCTGGATAAGTCTGCAGCAGGATTCCATGACATCGACCTGAACCAAGCTGGAGGCTTCGCTTCGTATCCCGAATCCATGTTCTTCGACGAAGCTGGGGCTCTGAATAACTTTGAAGACACCTTCCACCGTGTCAGTAGACCTGCAAAGAAGGCGTTTAAAAATCCGATTCTCGCTGATGGCACAGTAAAGAAAGGCAGACCGCGCAAGACTCCCGGAGACAACGAAGCAGGATCGGCAACCATAAAGAAAGCGAAGAGGAAGCGCGCCGATGAGGACGATGCCGATGACGAGCATCCTTCTGCAATTGAAGAGAAGAAAAAGAAAAAGGGGACCGCAGATCCGCAAGGTTGGTTCAGCTGGGAATGGAGGGAATATGTTCTAACGCAAACACAGTTTCAAAGAAGCGTGGAAGACCAAGGAAGGTGCAGGCACCAGAGGCGGAAGCAATAGTCGATGTCGCTGAGGCGCCACCAAAAAAGCGCGGTCGGGCCTCAAAGCGTAAGGCTGACGAAGAAGAGGAGGCAGCAACATCGATTAAGCCAAAACGCCTCCGTAGAGCTCGAAGAGAGGTGGAGGTGGATCAAACCCCGGAACTTCCAACTGAAATTCCCCAGGCATCTTCGCCCAGACCTTCAGCCCTTGAAGGCTCGAGGAGCGAACCTCCTAGAATAGTTGTGGAGGCCCCTCCGTCCCCCAAAGTAATTGTACCACGAGCGGCTCCACCCGTTTCTGCAGAAGGACCCCCGACGACTGTACTTGCAGAAGCCGAAGGAGAAATAACGTCACAGGGTTTCACTCCTTGCGAACCTCAGGAGCCCATGGACATAGATGCGACCAGCCCTCCACCAACTCCTGCCTCCATGGTACCAGTCAATCAACCTTCTCGACGCGATTATGCAGAACCTTCTCCAAGCAAAGACGTTGCGCCAAGAACTAGAGGACGAGTCAATGTCTCCCATCTTCGTCGCGAGAATGAATTTCTACGCGTCCTTGAGGAATCCGGAGGAATAGTCAATACCCAGACAAAGGAATTCTTCGATGCCCATACAGCACTGCTTGACGTTCTGACGAAAGCCGGGGAACCTACGAGCGCCCCAGTCGGAACTCGTACAGACAAGAGAACTGCGGCAATCACGATAGAAGGGTTGGAGAGCAAGGGGAAGGTGAAGCAGCTCAAAACATCCGTCAGCACTCACACCGGAGTCAGCAAACCCGCGAACGTCGTATATCTCCCCTCTGTGGAACAGGAAAGGCTGAACACATATCTCGCGGAACTTTCCCGAGTCCCAGGACCTTCGATCCCTTCGTCTGGCTCAGCAGTTAAAATAAAGGAAGCTGTCGAGTACGGCGCCGATCCGACGGTTACCGCTCGTGGTATCCTTCCGCTGCAACTTCTCCAACTCGAACAACCAGGCGAAAACAAGAAGGAGCGTTGGAGCAAAAATGCCGCTCGCGCTGACCAATTATTCGCCTACGACGACGCCACTATCCGTGATGTGCTACTCGCTGAGCGGACGACGCAAGGGCAGATGTACGGATTCATCGTGGGGAGGGCTGCTCGAGCCAGGGAATTCCATTTGTCGACTCTGAAGGTCCTGACATCCGGCAGTCCATCACCCTACATGATACCAGAATCACGAATCGTCGACCTGTCCTACTTCAGCAACGAGCTTCCAGTAGGACTCTTCACCGCCTTTGTATCTGCTTTGTCTCACAGCGAAAACCTTACGAACTTGTTTGCCACGGAAGAGGGAAGGAATACACCGGTCAAGGATTTGCCCACTGACATCCACACCCTCCTACAAGTTGGCAGATCTAGAGCCCGCTCTCGAATTCTGGACACTCTTGACCTTCTCCAATCCCTCAAGCTGGTGACCCCCTTGAAAATCTCTGGTTCTGAACAGCCCTGGATCACCTGCCCACAGCATGAAAAGCACCCAACCGCCTTCGACATCGCCAGCGACCATGTGTGGAACCCAAATACCCCGCATGCTGCGCCGACATATTGGCACTTCAATGCCGAAGCGCCATTGTTTCTGTGGAGCGTTTCTGACTGCGACCCACCGTTCTGGAAAGAGGTGCCTGTCTCTTCACTTGACCAGGCTAAAGACTTTTGGCGACTCTTAGAAAATGCATCCATCGATCGGTATCTCCCAAGGGCCATCACTGCCGATCGGCCAGCTGGGAGCGTCCTTCCAAACATTTCTGCAGCCAGAACTCTGCGTCGCCCAGTGTCTTGGAATGGAAACTACTCTCTGACATGGCACCAGTCGAAGTTTTTAGAAAAGTCCATCGACCTGTCTAGTGGGGAAACCGCCCTTGAAGAGGAGGATGATGAGGCTCGGGCTTCCAAGATTCGACGACTATGCTGGGTTACGAGTGCGCCACAGCATGTTGTGGAGGACTTCTTGCGGGCGGCACGTGTCAAAATCGCTAACGACAAGGTGAAATTACGGGGTCAGGACAAGGAGGCGAAACGGCTAAAGAAGATGGAGGACAGTAAGCTGGCGCTTGCCCGGAAAGCGGAGGAGGCAAGGGCTCACAGGGAAAGTCAGTGGACATCCCTTTTGGAGCAGGTCCATCCAGACGATCTCGGTGCTGCTACCAATCGCGTTGAGCAAGTCCACAAGCGGTTCATGCAAGCCGGGTCTGTCAAAGACCTGTCCAAATGGGAGAAGGAGGTGTTAGACGCAATTCGAGAAGCGGACCTGGTGTCGAAGAAGGTTATGAAGGTGTCGAGTAAACGGCCTGTGCTTACCCGCCCTACCCTTCCGGTCTTCACCAGCGAACCTCTGTCGGCCACTGGCGTCACAATTACGGCATTGATCAACCAGCAGAAGCCCCTACTTGACCAAGGCGTGTATAAGAGAAAGCCCAAGAACAAGAAGAAAGCTGCAGGTACGTTTTGGGCTCAAGCATATGAAGGGTTTTGATTGACTCGAATTTGAAAAAAAAAGCACCTGAGCCTGAGCCTGAGCCGGCTGAAGAGAAGAAAAGCACACGTCGACATCGATTCCAGTGGAACAAGGAGTACGACGAACTTGCTAGAGATGCCTCGGTCATCATCCGAGCACGGTGCCGATCTCATGCGAGGCTCGATTGGACAGCCTTGGAGCAGGTATTTCCAGCTGTTCCTCGAAATACTGTCCGCCAGCGACTTTCCAACATTCGTAGCGAGTCCGCTGGAAACGAATCATACCTCCGCAGGCTCGAGGATCGATGGTACGGCCTTTGGGTAAAACACAGGGGTACTGACGCCCTTCCAGACGACCATCCCGAAAGCCCTTCCAACTTTCATCTCATCCAGCATATCGAGTTTCTGAGGCAAAATGTCGACAAAAACGCTCTGTGAGTCTCCTTCTCACCCAATGAAAGACTATGTCTGAAGAAAGTACCAGGCGAGTGGGTTATGGCCAAGGGAAGGAGATCATGGCGAATATCATTCCTCGAGATGTCGCAAGTCTCCTAACAGGATATCATGTCGCTGAAGAAACCTCGATTGCACCTCCCTGGGACTTCGTTTGGAATGCAGTGGTCGAAGAAGGCCGTGAAAAGAGATTGCTTAGCCAATGCTTCACGGTCGAAACGGAGCCGAAGTCTTACGACAAGTTCCAAGACAGTGATGAGCGCATGTTAGCGGAAGCAGCTCTGAAGGTCAGGCGGTCGGCCTCACAGCTTGAGAAATTACTAACTTTCGTTAGATGACTATGGGTTCACCTCATGAAAGCTACAACTGCGACAATGCCTCGACCTTGCTCAGGAGTGTAGGAGAAGAGGTGGTCTCGAAGGCTACACAAAATATGCTTGGGAAGGGTATCTTGTCTAAATCACAGCGTGATCCCACGAAGCATAGACCCGGCCGCCAGCTGAAGATTTCCGACAGGTTAGTTTATGCAGATCTTCTGTAGTGAACTCGCTGACGCGTTTCTCAGCAACCAAAACACGATGGGCGGAACAATTCCTAAGGATACGTACAACGACGCTGTAGCTTTGCTCGAGTCTGCCCAAGCTGCCGAGATAATCTGGAGAGATTGGCCTTTGACGGCGACCGATGGGGACACTGTTGCCCTCATCCATCTTGTTTCTGAAGGACAGGTGTGGTTCACTTCGCTAACACCTCAGTATAGCTTCTAACCTAAGGGTCTGAAGGTGGAATTCAAGGTAGACACTTCAGAGCCGCAAGCCGCGCGTCCAGGCCTGGACTGGAACAGCAAGCGGGCAGGTATGTTTGCGCTCTTTCTCTCTGTCGCCCCTACTAAAGTGGCCATAGATGACGACCAGATAGAGACTGCAATATCTGTCAAGTATGGAAACAGCATTGCATCCGCCTCTGAAGCTGAGATGGACTGGAGTACGTCAGTGGCAGGCACTGGCGAGCCAGACGCTGCTCATGGCGGTCCTCCGGAGGTTAATGTCGACGATGCCCACAGCGCACTCTCGTCGTCTGGGAATCCAGTCTGCTGTCGACAACTCGCAAAGAGATTAGAAAACGCAACCGTGGATTGTCCGGACTGTCTGGAAGAGACTTGGTCGTTATTGAAACTTTCACTTACTGCGGAAGAGACTGCTATTGCAGAAGAGATCATGTCCAAAGTGCGCAACGCTGGCAAGGCGGGGTGCAGAAAGGCCCAGTTGCTTGTAAGCCGTCTTCTCAGTATCTACCACACCCTCGTTAACATCATTTCAGAACGATGGGCTAGACCAACAACTTCTTCCCCATGTCATTCAAAAACTCGTCGACGCTGATACACCGCTGCTATACTGGGTAGGATACAACTATCCTCAACTAGTTTTTGGGGAGCATATATCCAGCTGGACAGTGGTTGTGTCGGAGTCTCCACTCTGCAGAGTGCTGCCTAGAAGGTGGCTTACCATCGACGGAACCAAGATCCGCGATTACTGGCAAGCAGCTTTGCGGGCTGTCATGGCACTCATCATCTTCCGTCCAGGTGTATCGCAAGTAAGTGGCCCTTTCCAATGACCGCTACCTGACTCCTCATTGGGATGCACTGCGTAGGCGGAAATTCGCTGGAGGCTTCGGACCGTTTACGACCGCCAAGAGATCGCTGAAGTACTATGTCATCTGCAAGCAGAAGGCTATCTTTCCCTTCGGAGGATGAGAGACTCACGAGGTGCTTGGGATGCATTTCCTCCCGACGAACATGAAGAGGATACACAGCTTTGGTTCCTCGGCGAAAGGTGTTGGTTCCAAGTGTAGCCTAGTACTATGTAGCGGGCTTTGCCCGTCGGGGACAACGGGTTGACAGAGAAACGACGTTTGTTCTAGACCGAAGACTGAATTGTAGATAAGTTAACACAGCCCTGCATAATCGATATTTTGGGAGACAACTTCCGTTCGAAGCTTGGTGTGGGATTGGTTGATGGGACTGATGGACCACGACCATGGTTGCTACCAGGCTGGTATTGTGTGGCAACTAGCCACTTGTTGGCCCTGTTCCTCCTTCTCCTTCCCTTCGTCTCCTTTCCCCCCTTTTCTTCATCTTCTCTTCCAAGGTTCCTCCGGCTGGTCCGCCTGTCGTGTTAGTGCTTCACGCATAACACGCGCTTTTGTGACACAAGCAGGACTAGTCCCTTGAGCCCTAGTGGCGATCCTTAATTTCTACAATTTCAATAACCCAATTCCAAAGTTCTCAGTCACTCTACATCATGAAGGTACCTCAACTGTTGACCTGGAATGGTGTTTCGTCCAAGGCAAAGCTCGTAGTGCGTGGCCTCCGTCCTCCTTCCATTACTCCTTCCTGAAATTGGCGCCCAGTGGACAAGAATCGTATTTTCGCGCCTCACTATCATTTACTTCGCATTTTCTTCGATCCACTTCGTTATTCAACTTGGCCTGCAATTTCGGGCGTTCTCTATCAATGCGGAGGCAGCCTCTTTTCTTGACCAACTGCTTGTCCAAGGCGACGCTAGGACCGACTGGCTTCCCATTCTTCGGGATACTAGCATCAGCGTATGCAACTGGGTGTCCTCCGACCTCAAAACCGATGTAGAAACCTGCAGGACTATTTGGTCGGATAAAGGGAGCGTAACGGAGCGAACCGAGAATGCTGTGGGAGGCTTTCCCTTGGACCCCCTGCCTTCATCGCCTGCGTCGAGTGTAGTGAGTTCGACGACTTCAACTCCTACTCCCAAGTCCACATCAACCACCGCATCTCCCGCCACCTCTCTTTCCAGGGCCATAGTTGTGACCCAGGCTACTCAAACTACAACAATCAGTGTCAGGCCTACAACCACCGTATTCGTTGTCGCCAGCCCTGTACCTAGACCAAAGCAGATCGAGGACGAGGAGGATGAGGAGGACGAGGACAAGTTGGGCCCTGTATGTCCAAACGTACATCATTCGTCTCTGTGGCTAACCCCCCACCCTAGCGCGCGTTAGATAGTATTCGTGTGGAGAAGGATGGAAAAGTTAGCGTCGTTCTTACTGGGGCGAAAGGCCAAGCGGAGCCTGTCGTTCTGGACAGCATTTGCATTGAATCTCTGAATTGGCCTGTGTCTATGTGAGCTCTTTTTCATAACATGTTCTGTCCACCGTCCACTGACAATGGTATCTAGTATTCGTAACACCAAACGCGAAGACATCGTTTTTATTGCCTTCAACTTCTGGGTGCTTGGGATGTCCATCGTGGCCCTTCTCAACGAATCCATCCCTCATATCTTTGCGTCTCTCCTCACCCACGTTATGGCCACAGCATGGGCAGCCTTCCAGATTTCGCACACCGCCAACTTCCGCGCTTCCTTTACCCGTGTCATCACCGAAGGGGCATGTTCAAGTTCCCCAGCTATTCTCCCCACTTTCTGGAAAGCAAGGGCGATGGCGGAGTACCCGACTCTTGCAATGCACATTGTCTCGCTCTTGATTTCGTCCTTCCTGACATGGAAGCTGGTCAAGGTTTGTTTTCTTCTGGAAATTGAGTGTTCATTGAAAATAACACGGTGGCTCTTAGCTCTTCGGCTGGCAAACGTTCAAACGTGTCGGAGCATCACTGACTATCAACCGAATCTACAAGATTGTGCTTACAATGTCTATCACCATCCAACTTTCTCTCTTCTTCATGGTGGTCACTGTCTCTCTGTGGATTGACCAGTTGATGAACAGTACAATCGGAGACTTGGCTACGTTCACCGTTCTTTATAAGGTTTCGTCCTTCATCACCCTTGCGGTACGTCTTTTCAGGCTTTCACCGCTCCCCAAATACACTGCTGATGAAACTGGGTACAGGTGCTCGTGCCATGGTTGTGCCTTGGATGGGTTTCCGTTCGACGTGAACTCCGCCTTCCTATGTTCGGTTTCCTTGTGATCTCTGTCATCTACCTTGCAGGTTGGGGCGTCATGTTCTTCGCGACTACCTTCCGCTGGGCCTTTGTCACATGGCGCTTCTTCTCCGTCATGGCATCCGCATCGGTGGCTTTGACTGTCCTGTCCTTTATCCTAGGAGTCATCTGTCGTTTCAACTTTGGCAAAGGCCTCCGCACCCATCGTGAGTCGCCCCTTACTCGAGTTCGTATCTAATCTTACGATGTCCTTTCAAGTGGGGAGCCAGGAGTCTGTTGAAGATGATGACCAATCATCAATTTACAAGGAGAAGAGGGACATCGAAAGCTTTGCCTTCCCCGCTGGAAAACTGGTGCCCACCTTCGCCTCCAGCTATTCCACAGATGAGCACCCTTACCACTCTGAGAAGCCAAGTGCTGCCCGTGGCCCTCGCTTCTTCAACCAGGATGCGCAGCCTTTCGACCAGCAATACCAATTTACCCTTGCCCCGCCCCCTGCTGCACTTACTCGCAACTTGACGGACGTCACCCCGATTAAACGCAGCGACAGCACTGGGAGTGACAGGACCATCTCGACAATGCGAAGCACCACTACCTTCTCAGATGCTGGAGACCACTCGCGCAACCCCAGCCATTCTTCGCAGACCAAGCGTTGGGTAATCGAGTAAACCAATTTCTTTGCTTTCTTTGCTTTCGTGCTTCCCTCCGTTCTACATTCACTCTTTGGAGGATACCAGGCGTATACCATGTTCGAACGTTTCTTTCCCAATGTATTCGTGTATCGTTCGTGTATCGTCATTATTTGTAAAAGTACATGCGGTAGCAGGAAAGCAAAGACTAAGATACAGACAGATCAGGTAGGTATGATATGGTACATTGGTAGAGATCAGGTCCCCTGTCGCAACAAACTCAAAACGAAGGCAATTATGTGGCAGGGGGTTTGTTTGCCTGAACTTCATCCTGGTGGTCCATTCGAGTTTGCTCGAACGTCTCGTCAGCGGCATTTGGTCGCGGGCTTGTGGCGTCGGTTTCATCGTAAGTTAGTAGAGCTTCTTGCACATCTAGCATCCAGCGGTGTGCGACCAGTTCCATGGCGTTAGGGCGTTTCATAGGATCAATTGTTAAGCACTGGGTGATGAAGTCTATCCCAGTCGGGCTCAGCTGACCAGGCTCGGGGAGGGGGGGATGCTGCGTCGCCACTCCAATATGGAACATGATAGCCCTAGATCGTCACAAGTCAGACTTAAGCCTCTCCAAGCACATGTCGAATAAACCCACCATTCGTTGTCAAGATTACTCCATGGTTTCTTTCCGGTGGCGCATTCAAGTATAACACAGCCCAGAGACCATATATCGGTGGCTCCGTATCGTCCCCTCTTATCATTTTTGATGATCTCAGGGGACATATACATTGGAGTGCCTGTAAGCCCATTGCTGAGGACCGCCAAGCCACCAATGTTGGGAAAGCCGGCATTGGGATCTTCGTTCGTGACACGCCGTGTCCGCTGCATTGTTTTTTGATTCTTCGCCAGGATCTTCGCTGCTCCGAAATCAACAAACTTGATGACACCATTATGGTCAAGGAGAATGTCTGCAGTAAACCATGTCAGTATCCCGTATATGCATAAGCTAGAGTACTTACTATCGGGCTTGATGTCTCTGTGAACAATCCCTTGGGCGTGGAGATAGGCCAGACCATCCAACATTTGCATGGTGTATATTTGCAGGATGCGCTCTTCCTCAATTCTGCCATGCTCCAGGAGCGAAGCGAGGCTGCCACCCTGGCAAAACTCCTCGAAGATGTACACCTTGTCCCGATGCACCTCAATGCCGTAGTACTCAACGACGTTAGGATGATGAAGCATCTCCATCACGCTCAACTCATCCTTGATTTGAGCATACAGATTGGGCAAGCCAGTAAGCTCTTGGAACTTGATCTCCTTCACAGCCATCAGCGATCCAGAGTCGAGGTTCATTGCCAAATACACGGAGCCAAAGGCACCTGCGCCAATGAAGCGGCCTTGTTGCCAGCGGATAGAGATGTTCGAACTCGAAGATGCCAGGAATACGAGCGAGCGATCTTCAGCCATTTCGTCGTCCAGTACTTTGCCCTTGTGCTGTGTCGCGATGGCTGCTTGGGTTTCTTCCAGTTCACGCAGCGCAAGAGAAACTCTGTCCCAATACTTCCTTGCGCTCGGTTCTGTCCAAAGGTGCGTCTCTATAAGGTCGTCGATTGGGAAGTCGTCGTTATCCGAGCGGCGGTCCACAACCTGCGAGCGAAGTAGCATTTGCTGCCTCTCCTTTTCTACGCGAGCTTCTACGCTCGACCTTGCACCAAGGATGTCGAAGTGACTGATGAGGAGTGTCATACAACTGGCCACTCTTTGTCGCAGCATCTCGAACTGCTCGTCGGGGATGTGTAGGATGTTACGCTTCGTACGCTGCAGGGTGAATTCGAGAGCGTTGACTGCCCATCTGAAAGTCTTGCGATCTGTCGGTTCGCAATCGTCGCAAATGAATGTAACCCAAGATATGGCAAGTTTGTTTAAGAGGCGGCTGAAGTTATGAACGGCGGGGGGTTCCATGAATTTGTGGGCATGCTGGCCATGTTCGGAGGCGAAGAAGTACCAGTTTCCAAGTAGATCCTGGCTGTTTGGGACGCCACGCAGCATTTTTCTGACGTGATGTACTGAGTCCACGATGGACTCTGTAAGACGCGTAGTCGCCCGAGCAATCCTCCTTAACTCGACATTAACCTTGGGCAGATGAGCTTGGGTTTCGGTGTAGCAAGGCAAAACGAGGGAGCTGATGGTTTCTTCGTCCTCGTTAATGATTTCCAGGCACTCCTTGAATGTCTGCTTCGCATAATTCAGACGTCGCTGGGGACCGTCCGCAATCAGACGGATGTGGCCTTCTTGTGTATCCAGGACCAGCTTGGGAACCGAAAGAACAACCACTTTCCCGTTCCAGATGAACTGGTCTTGGGGAGACAAGACAAGCAGGTATCCTGCGGCATCGCTGTCGGAAGCAAGGTAATCTATGCCCACTATCCGGGTTCCATCTTCATTGGTGATCTCCTCGACATGGAAAGCTTCGGTTAGAATTCTGCGAATGTAATCTGGCCTGTCGAGCAGTGACCCCGATGCGATCACGTACGTCCCTTCCTCTTCCAGAGTTTGGGTATAGACCAAAAAGTGGTCGGACATGACAAGCAAGTTGATCAATTGATCCAGAGGTGCGTCGATGGTGTATTCTGCGGAGTTCGTGAAGCGTTGGGTGAGCGCTCTACATACTTCCTGTAATTAGCATTTTGGTCAATCACGAAAATATGGGGCGGGCGGACCTTGCAAAGCGCTGAAGTTTCCGATATCTTAACCGAACACCGTCCAATATTTTGCTATACCAGGATAGAAGCTGGTCGTCCGTCATTTTCTGATTAGCAGGGGTGCGGTCCTTTTTGGGATTTTTCGACTTAGGGGCTTTTCCATCCCCAGAGCTACTGCTATTGCCACTCCTGTTATTGTGGATGGGAACACGAAGCTGGGTCTCGAAGTAGTTGGTTACTCGGACCATCAACTTGTGCGACAAGGAGCTGAAGATATTATACTGTCAGATGCTGCGCGTAGACCGAAGACCTTCACTAACCATAGCTTCTCTGCGACGAGGCTCGAGCCTCCCGCGGTTAAACTGACATCGTTGTAAGTTGCCCATTGTGCCTCCAGGACGTCCGTTTCCTTGTAGTAGATCCCTTTGGCACCACTTTTGAGCTTCCAGCTGAGGAGGATGAAGAAGCAATCCAAAGCAGCTAGGATTGTGGAGTCGTAGTCCTCGCTAATGCACTGTGGCAAGTTCCAGTTGCCATTGGGGTCGGGGGCAAGGAAGGCTTCATACTGCCGTTTTAACGTGCAAGCCAAACCGATGCTGAGTTTCATGTCCTCAATCATCTGGTCGATGATGATAACGTCCGGTTCCTTCAGTTTTTGCACGTAATCTAGTCGAAGTCGAAGGCCTGCCTGAGCAAGTTTGGTGGGAAAGGAGATGAGGGGGATGAGATCGCTTTCAAATGTTGGGAGATTCATTTCTTCGAAGTGCCCTGCAAGGTTAACCTGCGCGTCTCGGACAGTTCCCAGAAAAGCATGCACCGTGACCAGAAACCCCTTCTCAAAGGTTCGTTGCATCGACTCTTCCTTGAGAAGGCGTTCGACAAAAGAGGTGCCATCTGCATACTCTGGGGATGGCTGGCTGGGATCTCGACCGTGGGTTATTGGAACTTCGTGGCTAGTATTGGGTTGAGTGACGTCCAAAGTGTCGCTCCCGGTCCAACGGCGCAGCAAGTCGAAGTGGTGTTTTAAAGAAACAAGAACGGTTGACCAGGTATTCAGCGTATCGCAACGAGCTTGAAATGCCCCCTCCGCTGCTGCAGGCTTGTCGTGATAGAACGCTTTGAGGTTCGGGTACAGAGATTGGGCGACCTCAAGCCTATGCAGGATAGCAGTGACCTGGTTCAACGCGTCCCATGTAGCCTCTTTGGATATGTCTTGCTCGTCTCGGGATACGCGGAAATTCATGACTTCCCCAATAACAGCATCCACGATTCGGATGCGCTTTTCCTCCAACTTCCTCCTCTCCTCCTCGACTGTTCTCCCATGAAACTTCGCCCGGATGCCAAGCCAGATGTTGAGATGAAAGTTGTTATGTTCGTCGCCCTGAGAGTCCAATGCAACAGAGATACGCGTTTTCTCCGATTTCAGAACCTCCCCAGAAAGCACAGAGGCCAGCAGTGTCTGCCATTCAATTCTTTCTCGGTCTTGGTCTGTAACGGGTTGCGTTTCGATATCGTATTCGGCCGATTGAGAGCCCCAGTCGCCACTCATGAACGATTGCATGTCTTCTTCGTCGCTGGCTTCCCCAAAGTCTGCTCCTTGATGGATATAATGACTGTCGGGGTCCGTCCTATCTAGAGATTCGTCGAAATCACCCTGGACATCCTTTGTCCTGTACCGACGGACGAACTGGGAGTAGATGTCTGGGTATTTGTTGGAAGACCCTGGAGGTGGCATTTGGGGAGGGTGATATCCAGCCGTTGGGCGCGATTTGTTGGAGGCGCGGAGGACCTTGTTGGGGTTACTTGTTGAAATGGATGGCGACGGAGAAGGGTATATCCGAGGCTCGCTCATGCCGCCCTGCCATGGTGATCCAATATCGTCGTCGTCGTCATCATCTTTGTCCACGACGGTGTCCTGCTCTGGGTGTGGAAAGAGGGCGGGATTGAGCCTGCGCATAGTTCTCGCTAGTGGCCCTGGGCAAGAGTGAGCATTCTCCAACTCACAATGGACCTGCTGTATTGAGAGCGACGTTTGATTGTGACGTCGCTTTCGCACAGAAATGGAATCACTGGATCCTTCGGGCCATAAGATGATCAATAATCTTTCACTTCCTCACCGCCATCACGTCTATTCACCATGGGTATCTTAGAAAAGGTTGGCTCAACATTCTGTACTTGATGCTGCTGGATGCTGAGGGACATTCAGATCAAGCAGATTGAGGGTTCGAATATCAACAGCTTTCCTCGGCGCACAGTCTAATCTTTCTTCAATCCTCCAGAGGAAATGGCGAGGAGCAAGTCACATTCGCACCTCGTTTGCGAAATGGCATACTGATCTAGTAACTGGTTTAACAGCGCAGAAGAATAAGGTTATAAGACGGGCCTCATTTCCAATTTCGATAGCCTTCTGACCTAAGGGGAAGTAGGCCACTGAGTACCATCTTGGCCTGCTCAAAGCGAAACTCGCTCGGTATCGCGCTCAACTTCTTGAACCCACGGGGAAGTCCAGTGGTGGAGGAACTGGATTCGATGTTCAGAAATCTGGAGATGCTCGTGTCTCTCTGATAGGCTTTCCCTCGGTCGGAAAGGTGCGCCATTCGCTTCCTATACAAGCCCCAGAAAGTCATGAAAATCACAGTCGACATTGTTGAGCAAAGCCACGCATACTGCATCGGAAGCTGCGGCATACGAATTTACAACCCTGACCGTACGATTGCATTCCACCGCGACTCCGACTCGATACTAAATACCTTCCTGATCAACCAGGCTATTCCCGGTGTTATTGAATACAAAGGAGCGCGCATCCAATTGCTCGATCTTCCTGGCATTGTCGAAGGGGCTAGCCAAGGACGTGGACGTGGTCGTCAAGTGGTTTCTAGTAAGTGAGCCGTACAACTCAGGGTACTGCAGCGAAGCTGAACGCCTCTCAGCCGCAAAAACGGCCGATCTTATCGTCATTATGCTGGACGCAACAAAATCGGAAGAACAGAAGCGTCTGCTCGAAATTGAGTTGGATGCCGTTGGAATCAGACTGAACAAATCGAAACCCGACGTCGTGTTCAAAAGGAAGACTACTGGCGGGGTTAGCTTGTTTCCCCCTCGCAACACCCATGCGCTGACTGACACGAACCTGTAAGATTACGCTAAACACCACAGTCAAGTTGACTAAAACCGATGAGAAGACAATTCGGACCATCCTTGCCGGGTGTAGGCGCTGCAGCATCTTTGCTACTTCTTCAGGTACTGACTGTTGGGTTCTTTAGATAAAATACACAACTGTGATGTTATGATTCGAGAGGATGTAAGCGTGCATTCTATTCTATGGTTACAACGGCTGTCTAACCTTATTTTGCCAGATAACCACAGACGAGTTCATCGACGTTTTAATAGGTGGGAACCAATCCTCCCATAAAACTCATCTCCCAATGCCTTGTCGAGCTGACACCCTTTAGGCACGAGGAAGTACATGCCCTGCCTGTGTACGTTAAATTACCATATCTATCTTCGGCTACTAATTGGAGAAACCCATCCAGACGTTTACAACAAAGTAGACGCTATCAGCCTCGAACAGGTGGACAAACTGGCTCACCAGTTAAACACCGTGGTTATCAGTTGCGAGATGGACTTGAAGTGAGTGAAACGGTCTTAACTGTGTAATGGACAACTGACTACAGCGCAAGTCTTGACTATCTCATTGATCGCATATGGGACAAGCTGGAATTGGTCAAGGTGTATACCAAAAAGCGCGGTGCCCAACCGGACTTGTCAGATCCGATTTGTCTTCGGAAAGGGGCGACCATCGAGGTTCGTCTAATGCTTACTTTGACTATATCCCTGTACCGATGGATTTCTTGAAGGACGTCTGTAACGGAGTTCACCGAAGTCTTGCCCCAAATTTCCGATACGCTCTCGTTTGGGTATGGTTATCTGCGATCAATCTTCATGATTACGCGACTCACCTTTACTAGGGGAAATCCAGCAAATTTTCTCCCTACGCCCAGAAAGTCAGCTTATCGCACCAAGTACAAGACGAAGATGTTGTTTCCAGTGAGTAAAATATGACCTCTCGCCAAGTCCGGTAATATTGAATCGAGCCATCCTACAGTTTTTACCAAGTAGTTTGGACGTGAAAAGAGCTTATCAAAATCGAAACTGTACCATAAGACGCTAGAGATTGAACCTATCTTGCCGACTCCAATGGCCATGCAGCGTGCGGCATACTGGCCGAACACAGTCGTCTCTGGCAAGTCTCTGGTGGCCAATGTGTACATATCAAGCAGTATCTGCTTTGAGATACGATCTCTAATTCCAACGAAGATGATGTATTGCAGTGCCTGGCAATTTTCGTGACACTGTGATAAAATGGTTACTAACGATGTCGTGAGATGAGGTCTTCTCGACCAAGAGTTTCGCAAATATCCGTATTATTCATTCCTCCCAATCGCGCAACAACCTCCAACCCTGAAATCCAAATACCAAATGGCAATGAAAGGTTGATGTATATCATGGGTGTGAATGGCGAACCAACGGCGAACTGGATTATGTTGGTGAAGATGAAGGTGGACTCACAAGAGTCTACAAGAGTGCTGTGTAACTTGTTAGGTGATAGGTGATATTACCCGGACGCGGTCCAATTACTGAACGCCGGGGGGTCTGGGAGGCTACTGTAAGTACAAGAAAGTATCTACAATTCCCTTCAGGCCGTCCAGCGGTGTATTCTCAGGCAGGAGGCAATCGTTAATGATCAAGTTGAAACCCAGAAATACTGACACATTGCCCGCTTTTGAGACTTCAGGCAGTCAAAACATCCATGTCGTCCAAAATAAAATGGCGGATGATATACATCGGGTCGAGCCTTGAAGATCGAAAGGGAACGAAAGGCAAGTTATGCGATGAGGGGAGGACGTGTCTTCCTTTGAGTGCGATGATCTCAAGACGACGAGAAGGGCCTTTGACTAATTTTTGACAGTTCAGGCCGTTGTCGTCTGACACGAAGCGTTCTCGCGACTCAATGTCCGATAAGACGTGTTGATGTTGTGCGTCAGCCGCCTCCATATGGTTGCCTACACAGCCACTTGCTCGGGAGAGCGACGGTCCACGGGTGGTTTAACCGTGTTCCCATTCCGACATGCCATCTAAGTTCTCCGACCGTATAAAAACGCACCCGCTCAAGGAGAAGCTAGTCTACACCCCGTCATGACCTTCACTGCTCCTCAAACGTCTCCCGAGACTACTTCAGACGACATAGACTTCATTTTCCTCGGGACCGGCACATCAAGCAGTCTTCCGCATATCGAGTGCCTGACTGAGCCCGCGGAGAGCTCAAAGCCACCCTGCAGGTCATGCCTTTCCACCTTGCATCCTGAGGGAAAGAAAAATATTCGTCGGAACACAGGTGCAGTCCTTCGGGTGAAGGGAAAGGATGGTAATCCAGTGTACGTTCGCCTCATCTGAATGTCCGTTTTCGAACTAAATCGCTGCTTTATAGGACCATAGTCATTGACGCTGGAAAGACTTTCCAAGCTTCTGCCTTGGAATGGTTTCCTAAAAACCAGCTGCGCCGCATTGACGCATTGCTCATAACTCATCCTCACGCAGATGGTGCGTATCTTCTAATCTACCCTGTGGCATTCGTTAACTCGCTGCTTCTTTTTGTTTAGCTATGAATGGGCTCGACGATCTGAGAGGTTGGTAAACGAGTTTCGAGGGAAGTTCTAGTAAATAACGAATCGATGCAGCGTGGACCCTGAACAACGCCATCCAGCCTCATATCGACCTGTATGTATCCGAGCATACCTATGTCGAGGTTCAGAGGGCCTTCCCTTATCTCGTGGCAAAGGAATTTGCGTCGGGCGGAGGCGATGTGCGTGTCGCCAGATCCCATTCGCTTCCATTTTCCTCATGGCTTCACAGGTCCCGGAGTTCAAATGGCACATAATCAACGACCAAGAGTCCTTTGAGATCGGTGATACTGGGATCAAAATACTACCATTCGCAGGTATGCTGCAGCTCTTCCCCATGAAGAATTTCGCTCTCATACGAAACCGTAGTCCACCATGGACGCTTCTTTTCCAGGGTCCCACCTCCGGTATATGCTGTGACTCCGAATGCGACCCTTCCTTCGACGCCGCGGAACGGGAATGCTGATCTACCTGCAACGAGATCCAACAGTCCCACTAAAGCAACCTCGATCCTCAATGGAGCCACGGAGAAAGAAGAAGAGAGGATCTATCCGTACCTCTGCCTCGGATTCAAGATAGAGAACCGATTCGCGTATATTTCCGACGTCTCGCATATCCCGGACCACATCTGGCCTCTTCTGGAACCACGCATAAGAGAAGATGGCCGCGAGGAGCACCTCCCACTCCTCATCATGGATTGCCTTCGCCTTCGCCCTCATACATCCCACAATGGTCTCGAGGCAGCCATGAAAATGACAAGAAGAATCGACGCTTCGAAAACATATCTGACGGGATTCTCCCATGAAGTCTCCCATGACGAATACGTGAAACTCGGGGAGATAATTGGAGGAGCGGAACACCCAGTCGAGACATTAACTGCTATCGAGAAAGCAGGACTGGAGCTGATAGGGAGTGAGCGCGGACAGTGGGTTCGCCCTGCGTATGATGGCCTACGAGTATCGATCAAGGCGAACGCGAATGGGGAAGTGGCAATAACCGATGATTGCTACATATAGATGTAATCTCGCTTATGTAATTTATTTGCTCCGCTGCTCTCACGATGTGGTGCCGAGTGCAAGACTGGACTGGACGCCGAGCCCAATGCACAGGCCTCTCCACACCCATCGCTCTTATACATCTCCCCCACGTCCTTTCATCAACTAGTGAATCGAGCTTCTTTAAGACGGTAATCGGCCTTAGGTGCCAGCCGTGGTCCTCAGCCCACCATGAAGTTCTTCTCGCAGTCCTTCCTCTACGAGTAGGTCGCAAGCGCTGGTCTTGTCGTGACAGGGCAATTGCTAACGCCCCAATCCAGCGACAATTGGTCTATCGTGTCTCTCGCATACTTCCTGCGCTACCCGAACCCATACGCGTCGCATGTCATATCCTGCGATGTCATTTCACGCGAGCAGACTGAGACTGGCACTCTCAGGACCACCAGGCTCATTTTGAAGCGGGGCAACATGCCCAGATGGTTTCCGAAGCAGTTCGTGTCGCGGGCGGAATCATGGCTGGTCGAAGAGAGCGAGGTGGACCCTTTTGGCAAAGTCGTCCACTGTAAGACGAGAAATCTTGACAACCTTAAAGTCATGCGGGTGGAAGAGTTAGTGGAATTTCGGCAAGGCCAGGAGGAGTAAGCACCCGCTTGACGTCAATTTGGCTATCAGGCTGACTTCAGTGTACCAAAGTAAAACTATCCAACATACGGAAGTCCGTATCACGTCTGGGTTTGGGTGGGGGTTGACGAAACGTATTGAAAACTATGGGATCACTAGGTTTAAAGCCAATCTTCAGCGTGTAAGTCAATGCCTACACTTACCAATGTTTCCCTACATTAATATAGCTTAGTCTCGGGAAGGTGTTCACCTCATCCTGGACCTTCTTCGACAGTCTCGACTTCAACCCATGGCCCTCGGTGACGCATCCATTCCCCATGTCCTCCCTATGCATGCCCCTGCCCCAACCATTCCCTTCGAAAGGCACGAAGAGCGGTACGATGACGACTCCGCAGTCCCTCCCCGCCAGGGTGTTTGGTCGAAAATCCGTAATTGGATTTCGCCGTCATCGTAGTTTCTGGAAAAGTAGTAGTAATTATATCACCGTAGTATATCATATTCGTGGAGACAAGCGTCTGGCTATTCCTTTCATTCTTTTCCCTTTCTGCCATCTGAGTCCACTGTCAGTTCTTAACCTCACCTCCGTGCTTTGTTCGACCATCATCCTGTACTTGTAGTAATGTGCATGATTCCCATGTGTGTAAACGCTCTGCAATCAGTGATTCGTGACTTTCACATCTTGTCCTGGACCACCACCGCGCGACTACTACCTCCAGCGTTAAAATGAATGTGTGGAAGTAAAGCGACTTTAATTGGACCACCATGTACTTTCCCATATCTGCAGCGAAACAACTGGCCACCATACCCGCCCTTCCCAATATCCCCCCTGAGAAGGTAACTGCGCTCGTGCCTAGCCCTCGCAAATCTCTCTTCTGCCTAGTGACGAGGAATGGCATCGCGGTATGGGGTGTAAGGGTGCGTCATTCCCCTTCTCCATAACCTTGGCTAGTTCCTTAAAGCCCGGGAACAGCCCACGGCGGCTTTGGCTTTCCTATCTAGAACCCCGACCTCGATTTTAGAACATGGAGAGAACTTGGATGCATGGTGGTCTCCAGACAGCGACAGGATCGTCATCAAAGTCAGTATGGGTCGTGCCCTTTTCTGATTTCTGGCAGTTAACCTCACCGCCTTAGACATCCGAATCATACCTTGTGCTTGTGTCGGCTGAGTACACGGCCGACGAGCTCGTGTGCAGCGCGCCAAATGTTTCAGTTGATGCACAGCGAAACTTCTTAGCAGGGCCCGGTGAAGGGATGCCGATGCAAGCTGTCAAACTACACTTTGAGGGCGTTGTTCGAGTGGAGGGGGAATTGCTAAGGTGTGTTCTGACCTTTGCAGGCACTCCAATCGACTGACCTGCTCCAAGCATATCACCGCGGAAATCACACCTCTTGTTCTCCACCCGGAATCCCTCGACTATACAGAGGATGCCTTGGCCTATGGATGAGGACCTACCAAACACAGAACGGCCCGTAGCTCTCGGTTACGACACTTGGCTCATTAACGAGGAGGATTTCCCCTGGCTGGTTGAGCCTGATGGTAAGAGCAAATGCTGAAGTCTATCCAACGGATTTTGAGGCGTATTCTCAGTTAGTGTGGTTGAGATCGGCCATTCGCGACCCATTGGTTCCGAAACCTGGATAACATCTGACGGGAGGGCGTATCTGGTACAATTGCACGAAGAATCCCAGAAAGGGGAGTCCAATGGTGTATGTCATGGCAGACCGTGGGCACCGTGCAAGCATGTACTCACTGTATTCTTCGAGCAGGGGGAGCATGGCGAGCCTTCAACTGCGGAAAGTAACGGACTGGTTGGTTGGTTTGGCGCATGCATCCATGGATTTGAAACACCGAAGTGGGTACAGAAGCAGCGGTACCACGACCCACACGATGCAGACGCGCAGAAGCCAAAAGTCTGGGACGAACCTCGGAGAGCTGTAGCAGCTGCCGTCAACTATCGGTTTTCCCTCTTCGCTATCGGAAGCATAAGGTATCTTCATCCACCTTTGTGAAATTAGACACGATCTTACGGAGGAATAACCTCAGTGGCCAGATTGAACTCACTCCCTTTCCTTCGCAAGAAAACGTCGTTCCCAATTCTCACAAAATACCGATTCCCAATGCACACAATCGACCATTGGGCGAGGTCCGCTGCCTAGACTGGAGCTCTGATGGCTACGTCTTAGCGGTCGCTTGGACCCATGGCTGGGGTGTCTTCAGCGTTGGAGGACGCTGCTTGGCTTCAAGCTTCAATGTTGAATACAACGTTGATCAATCCAAGTAAGTCCTGCGCCTGATAGGAACCCAGACTGTTCAATTGCTTGCAGATTCCAGGATTCATTCATGTTTGGAGTCCAAGACTTGGTAAGACACTCTAACAACCGACATCGTGCTATATGCCTAACAATGTACAAAGTTCTGGGGCCCAGGAAGCTTCGACCTCTTCTTACTTTCGCACAGATTGGTCAATAGTGAGTTGTTTGGCCTGACGATGTACTCTGTGGCTGAATTAGAAAGGCGACACGCAAGTATTCGTTGTTCCATTCGCGAAGAGCGCCACCACAGGCCAGCTTAGTCCTGTATGTAACGCCCGTCTCCCTCTCTAATGAAGCTCATGGGTCCACAGGACAATACAAGATATGCCTTCCTCCAAATGGACGACAGAGTTCTCGTCTACCGAGGTGCAGACCAGCCAGACATGAGCGTAATCAGCCCAGAAGCCGATGTCTGGCAGCATATCCAAATTCCCCAGCGTTATCTGGCTATTAACTGGCCGATCAAATACTCTTCGCTGAGCTCCGATGGAAGATTGGTGGCCATTGCCGGCAGACGTGGACTACTACATTATAGCTCGACCTCGGGTAGGTGGAAAACCTTTGGGGACGAGGGTCAGGAACAATCGTTCACAGTCCGTGGGGGACTTCTTTGGTTCCACCACGTCTTGATTGCTGCTACAGAGTCTTCCAAGTCATATCAGGTTCGCACCTTTTTATTTTTGCCCTATCGATCCTGATTTAGTGTGGTTAGATACGCCTGTATTCTCGAGATTTGGAATTAAGTGGCCAAAACGTTCTTCACAGGGAAGTCCTGGCATCTCCGGTTGTTATACTCTCTCTGGTCGACAACTCTCTGCTGGTTTATACCTACGACAATACCCTGCACCATTATCTCATCGTGCCCACTTCAGACTCTATCCGCCTCCATCTATGTGGTAGTATCACTTTTAAAGGCATTATTGCCTCCCCTTCCGCTGTTAGAATGCTGAGTTGGATGATTCCGACCTCGCAGAAGAGTTAGTGTTTATCTCTTCAGTGTACTGCAAAGCTAATTCCACTACAGACCTTGGGGATCCTGTTGATGACCTTTCTGTCGCAACCGTGCTCATGGTTGTGGGTGGTCAGCTTATCCTTCTCAGGCCTTGCAAGGTATATGTAACGTTTTATGAATGCGATAGTGACGCTGACACTGTTACAGGCAGCGGACCAGGAAGTTAGATACGACTTACAAGTTTTCGCGGAACGGATCGAGTTTTGCTGGATTCACTTGCGCGGGATTGGCACCTTGGAGAACTCATTGTGGGCCTACGATGCCCATGGGATGAAAATCTGGCTCAACGCACTCTCGATGGACAAAAACGCCCAAGACGCGGACGAAATGACCGTCAAGGAGAGTGTCAATATACCGCTGGATTTCTACCCTCTCTGTACGTACCCGTTCTTGCGGCAGCGCATCGTTTGGAGCTAACCTACGAGCAGCTGTTTTGATGGACAAAGGAATCATAATTGGCGCTGAACACGAGATCGCCACCAGGATGAACTTGCCCTTCGTGATGTTTCGCCACACCACAAGCGTAAGTGCACCCACTACATACTAGAAGTGTCAACGCTGAAACATACCCAAGTCACACCTGTTCTTGCAGCACCTTTTGCTCTACCATCTTGAGACCAAACAAGTGAAGACCGCGGTTCAATTTGCCACACATTACCGTAAATTGGTATACTTCTCACATGCGCTAGAGATTCTTCTGCATACAGTCGTAGAAGCGGAGGCGGGTGTATTGGCTTCCCAGGAAGTCACTGTGGAGACTGTGCAGACCGTCCTGCCCACAGTCGTCACCTTTCTGGATCACTTCGACGCGTCGTTGGACGTAGTCGTGGGATGCGCTAGAAAAACAGAAGTGGATAGGTGGCGGCGCTTGTTCGATATTGTCGGTAAACCCAAGTCTCTGTTCGAGGTATTGATCGTAATTCTAGCTTCGGCCCTTGGCAGCATGACTGACAATCAATACAGGAATGCTTGGCGTTGCGCAAACTGAGGACAGCCGGGTCCTATCTACTCGTTCTCCACACATTGGAGCAACTCAATCCAAATAGCGGGGAAGTGGTCAAGTTACTTAGATGTGCAGTCGAGGACAAGGAATGGGAACTCTGTAAGGAACTGCTTCGCTTCCTGAACTCAATTGACGACAGTGGGAATGCCCTACGGAACGCTGCGGGTCAGCTCAATTTAGAGTCTTTGGTACTTGAGTAAAGACTTGAACTAGGGAGGAGCGGGGAATGGCTCAAAGCGCTTGTAGCGTATTCGTATCAGCACGGTAGCTCTGAAAATACATCTACCATTAATCCGGTACACTTTTTTCCTGTCAAGTCGTAATGCTACAAATTTCCGAACTACATAGTACATACCCCTGAACTTTGAGCTGGGCCCGTGTGGTGCTTTATCCTGAGAGCAGCGCGTTCGGTCACGGAAACACATGGACGCCGGTTCCATTTGGTTATCTTGGGCTACCGACTGTGTAATGATGGAACAATCTCTCGACCTTTCCTCCACCATCTCGAAGAGCAACCCCCATTGCTATGTCCGCCGTAGAGGTAAAGAAGGAGGGAAGATCATCAGTAAACGACGTTCTTACGGGCGCTGTAGGGTCTATTGCCAGTTACCTTCACCGCCGAAGGGGCTGTGGCGATTTCATATAATGATTTGAAAGCGTCCCCTCTTCTCCTGTCTGCCTCCATCGGTACGTCCTTTCTACCCTGGCACGACGGAGACCGATTAAACACCTGCTTCTAATCTAGAGAAGGCATTCGGATCTCAGCCCGATTGCCTCGGAATCATCATCGTTAAGGATTTGCCCGAGGAATACAGGGGATATCGAGAAAGGCTTTTGAAGCTGGCATATAAATTTGCTACTTTGGAAGGAGAAGCTCGCGAAAAGTATGTCGATGCACGAAGCAAATACAGGTAAGACACCGTGGATGATCTCAAATTATTTTGGATTGAATCGAGCGCTTCACCTGTAGCTTTGGTTGGTCTCATGGTAAGGTACGTGGCTTGATAGATCCAATGTCTGCCCCATCGGCGGAACTGACGCTACAACCTTTAAGGAAATCATGAACGGTAAACCAGGTATGAACTACGAGTTTACAATGAAGTGATGCGCAAGAAACTAGCCCCATGCTTCCAGATACCCTCAAGGGGTCTTACTACGCCAACCCCATTGTGGATGAGCCTACAGTACCCGATGACCAACGAAACGCATTCCCCGAGTACTACGGGGAGAATATATGTACGCAGCTCCCAACCGTGTTTCCGGAACTGCGCGTTATCTGACTCTACTACTGTAGGGCCCTCCCGAGACGAGAAAGGGGTGGAAGGCTTCGAAGAGGCGTTCAAAGATCTCGGAAGATTCATCTTCAAGGCCGGCTGTGAACTCGCTGTCGCCTGCCAGCCATTTGGCAAGTGTTTCCTACCTCCCTCATGTGCCAAATGCTGATTATATGTGTTAGCCCTCGCCCAGTCCGACGGCGTACTTGATTTGTCCGACCTCATTAGCACATCTCAAACGACCAAGGCCAGGCTCCTGCACTACTTCCCCCTATCCGAGGAAGAAGCCGCCGAGGCGCCTAAAGAGGATGATCCGGTTGATAGCTGGTGTGGATTCCATTTGGACCACTCTCTCCTCACTGGATTGTGCTCGGTATGTGACAAACCCTCAGCCTAGCACGCCCATCTTATATGTTTGTTTCAGGCGATTTTCCTCCAGAAGACAGGGGCGGGGGAGCCCGTTGTCGTACCACCTCCTTCCTCGAAAGCTGGACTCTACATCCGCACCAGAGGAGGGGATCTGACAAAAGTCTCCATCCCAGAGGACTGTCTGGCCTTCCAAACTGGCGAGGCACTTGAGATTGCCACAGGCAGAAAGCTACTCGCTACTCCCCATTGTGTGCGGGTCGTTCCCGGACCCAACGCAGCCAACGTTTCTCGCGAAACCTTCGCTCTCTTCATGCAACCCAACACGGATAAGCAGCTTTCACCCACGATGACCTTCGGTCAGTTCAGCAAGAAGGTATTCGATGAACACTACCAAGAAACAGAATTATAGTATGCTACAGCCCAGAAGAAATGTACATATTGATCGGTCTACCATTTAGTCTAGTAGTATACAGAAGTGAGATAATGTCGGGAACCAGGGGTCCGAGAAGAAGGGATGAAACGTGGTGAGGCCAGAGTAATCGTTCATGGATTCGGTCAACGAGGTGGAAGGGAAGGCGACGTAGGCCGCGAGGGAGTGCCTGGAGCAAGAGAATCGGGTAAGACGGATAGCACAGCGGCGGTGAAGCTCCTACGTTTATCCTGCTTATTCTTCCCGTCATTGAGTTGAGACCCAATAGACGACCTCCTGTCGTCTTGGTCGGAAATTACGCTCCAGTCCTCGCTCGGTGTCCGACCATGAGTGGACCCGCTCGAACTATATCCGGACGGTGAATCGGGGGTAAAGGTGACAGATTGCTCTCCTTTCTTGAAGCGAGTTTGAGTCTCCTCCTCGTCGCTGTCCATGTCGGAAGCTTGTGCCTTCTTGATCAGGGAGCGAGCGTATTCCATGTCCCTATAGATAGATTCAATCGCGGTAGCAACTCCATTTTCCTAGACGTTCATCGTCAGTATCAGAGGACTGCGAACCAGAAGAAAGAGCATGTACTCCTCTAATTTGCTCCCCGACAAGTTTGGCCCTGGCAACTTGTTTCTTGTCTGTAGTTGCCTTCACCAATGCTTCTTTCAAAGATGAAACCGTGAGCTTTCGGACACCACTACCCACTCCCAAAGCCTCAACCCTATCGGCCCAGAAGAACTGATCACCGAAGAATGGTCGGATGATGGTTGGGATACCAGCTAGATAATGCCACAGTGAGACTCTTGTCCTAGATATGAATGCACGTAGGCCATACCTCTCAAACTTGCACCAGTCGTTCCTGCCCCTCCATGATGGCATGCTGCATCAATTCGTTTAAACAACCAGTCGTGGGGTACGGAAGATATGGAGTAGATCTGAGGTGGAAGCGGTTCCTCTGGCTCCGAGGCATCCCCTTCCTTGACATGGAGCCGGTCTGACCATCCCTTGGACAAGATGGCGTAAACACCACTTTGAACGACGGCGTCGATGACACAGCGGGTCATGGTCTTCGGGTCGGATACGACAATACTGCCGAATCCGATGTACACCACCTTCTTGCCCTCTGCATGGGCCCTGTCAATGAACTGTACGAGGTCCTCCGGCGGGGTCCATTTCTTTGAACTGACATCAGCGTCATCAAGGAACCAGTAGCCTAGACAAAATGTTAGCCTAGGAGCTAAAGTTTAAGCAAAGTTGTTACCTGTTACGCGAATCCATTCGGGCCAGTCAAGAGGAGGTGGAACGACTGCTGGACTAAAGTTGTACAAGAACGGAATCTTGTGAGGCTCCATCCTATCAAGACTCGTGGGGCCGAGGCTAAGATAATCCCTTCGCCATCGGTTAATCTGGCCAGCAATTGCTCTCCAGAACACCTGGTCGAACATGACATAGGACTGTAATCCACGAAATCAATGACTTGACTTCTCAAACGGAGGAAGAACATACCATGTAATTATAGCTTCCTCCCATCTTGCGTTCCGGGACGGCAAATGCATGAGGGTAGGCCCTGGTCCTTGTCCAGGTCATGGTGAACGCTCTGAAGTATGGAATCCCCAAAGACTCGGCGATATGGTATCCACCCATGGCACTCGGGCTTTCTACTAGGACGTCTGTGCCTTGACAAGCTTCCCAGGATGTCTTCAGAAGATCATCAAGCCAGCCGCGGAATTTCTGGAGAGTTTCCTTCAAGAAGGAAACGGTGAACATGCCATTCTCAACACAAATTCGCATCAACTCCGCAGGGTCTCCACCGACAAATCCGAACTCAATGCCTTGCTAGAAGAAAAGGTCAGTCATTTGAAGGTGATATCACACATCGCACTCACACTCTCAATCCACTCCTGGAACTCTCCGTGGGTGGCGATTCTGCATTTATGGCCGTCTGCCATGAGGCCCTTTGACAATGCGATATAAGGCTGGACATCTCCACGCGACCCGATAGTCAGGAATGTAAAGTGCAAGGGTTTCGGAGGCTTGAACGTCAGGAAAGTTGACGAAGCCGACGTGAACATAACAGCGGGGAGGTCATCCGCAAGGTTGTCAGGAGGAGGCGCCGGATCAGATTCTTCTTCCTCGTTCTTCTTCGATTCAAAGGCTTCCAACGTGAGCGCTGCCTTGGTCCCAGGGGATGGGACCGACGAGTGTTCCGCGAATGCAAGACGTTTACGGACGTCGTCTATCTGCCGTTCTAGTAAGCGAACAAAAGCGTCCCGCTTGTCCGCGGCCCCGAACTCAAAAAAGAGCTCTTCGTGACCCTTGACTATAATTATGAGGCCGTGGTGGCCAAATCGAGTTGCCTTGGACTTCTCAAGGGAGAGGATATCCCTGATGGGAAGTGCCATCTAATCAAATATTAGCTCCAGTGAAGTATCGGGTACATGGAGCAGCAAGATACCCACTCGGGTGCGGGCAGCCAAGGGGCCACTGGACTTGAAGCAAAAGAAGTTGGTCGAGACATAAAGTCGACCAAAGACAGGTAATAGCCGGAATATGTAACCGGGGAAGTCTGCCTGGCGCTTAGTATGTCAACGGGAACATGAAGTGACCAACTCACATCCTAGGAGTGTCTCTCTTTCATCATAGGCAAATGCAGTTCTGAACTTCTCAGTGGCTTCTGCGTCAACCGGCATATCCGGAGTTTCCAGAATGCTGAACGCCATGTCTCCAACCGTGCCAGAACGGTTCCCAGCAATAGAGGATGACGCGGGCGTTGAATACATTTCTTTCACCGACAATGCGGATGGGTCAGGGCTAGGCACAGGAGCTGAGGAACCGAATATGCGCTTGTTCGGTTTCAGCCAAGAAGGAACACCAACGTTCCAAAGGCTAGATGTAGATTCCCTGGTCAAGGAAGGTATGTTAGGATAGAACGAGGCATTTGAAGTGGAGGGTGGGTACGTGTGTTCATGTGCGGTCGGTAGTGAGTGTGTCGAAGGCTTGGACTTGAACTCGGGTTCAGGGATATCAAAGGTGGGGGTAATGGGGTTGGGAGACACCGTCACAGGGATGAACGATGACGAGCGCTGCGAAACGTAGGTATAATCCTCTTGAGGGATGCATTGATGTGGGTCCAAGGGGACGGAGGCGGAACGCGCAAGGGAAAGGGTATCTGAGAATGGCCGAAGCAAAGAGGAGAGCCTAAACCCAGACGAAGGGGCCTTGGACGCTCCCGTATCTGAGGAAAGGACAGATGGCCGTTCGCTTGTAGGGCCCGCTCCCCTCGCAGCAGTTGTATCAAGTAGCGGATGTTCGCGGTGTTGCTCGGGCAGGGTGCGGTGCGTCCGGATAGCATCCCTGATTTGCTCGAGAGCTGCAGGCAGGTCATGGAAATATGCGAAGAAGTAAGAATCGACTGAGAACTGGTCGTCCTTGTCGACGACTTTAACCTCAATGGTCTCGCTAAAATCCATGGCAGATGACCTCTCGACATCAAGAACTACGGAGTAAGGTATGGCGATCTGTTCTGACGGTCAGGTGTGGCGCACACACAAGGAACGATAGCACACACCTTCACGCTGTCTCCCAAATTCTGTGCCTTGAAAATGACTTTCTTGATAGCCTTGACCCACTCATCACGACTGGGAACAGAATCTGCTGACAAGATGACCGTCTTCTGGTCGGTCCTGAGGCGGAATTCCTTGTCTCCCACCGACTCGCAGGTGACTGCGTAACGCAGGTCAACTATGCCATGGGGGAAATAAGGGTCCTACTCAATAGTTAGTGGATGCGTGGGGAAGTAAGAATGAATAGGCCGAACTTACTGAGGAGGATTGGTACCAGGATAAAGCATCGTTCTTGAGCACGAACCAGTGCTTCACCCAACGCTTGGTGCGTTGAGCCCTCTTGCTTAGTGAACCTGATTTCAATACTTGATCCTACACGCGGCCTTAGCAAGGTCATAGTTCTGTGTTGGGGCCAAAGTTAAATGCATACCTCTCTGGTTGGCATATGCGCAAAAAAGCACAAGTAATTGTCTGTTAGGTACATATATCCCTGTAGGACTATGGTGCTTTTTAGAAGGGTCCTAAAGGAGAGGGAATGAGGACGTACGGACTGATCGCAACAACCAGCAGGGCATCTCTGTGGGCTCGTGTCAGAAATGGGTAGGTAAGCCAGGGACATCGGTGCTTACCTGCCCAAACCTCCTGAATGCCTTCCAGTTCGAATATCTCCCTGAGCTTGTCAGCCAATCGGGCCCTTCGGTGAGACTTGAGCGTCGTGGAACTGCCATTACGATCTGTATACGGTCTTGAGACAGCCTTATCCTTTGACAGTGATTGCTGTTGAACATGTTGCGGGTTAGAATGACGCGGCCGCGGAGTGTCCTCGAAGTCGTGTTCCAAATCGTCTTCTGAAATGGAGGCATCCTCTGATGCAGCATCTTCCTCGAGGACTGGGGAAGAGGATCGATTGTCCTTTGCTAGTTTGGATGTGCTCAGTCTCCTGGATCTCGCCAGAGGGCGATAGATAGCATGGATAGACGACGAAAGGCGCTTGACTGAATAAAGTTAGTTAGCTATGCAAGAGAGGGCTGCGAGGTGGGAAAGCGCACATGACGGTCGCTCGTCGTCACTCTCGGGCTCGGATTGTGCAGCATCGCTTGCGGGGCCTTCTTCGTCATCGTTCATCATCCATGGCAACGCTTGCAGTGCCTGTATAAGTGTTTGTGTGCCTGCACGCATCTGCACCAGGGAATGTTAGAAGCGGGGCTCGGCAATGGTCGCGATCCATGACGTACCGAGCCATCCCCCCGGAAGGGCGTAAGCGAGGGCCGGAGAGGAGGCGAGGGCGGGGCAACGAAGGGCGAATCGTCGGCGGGCATGGCTTTCGGGGACACAGCAACAACGACAGAGCTGGAGCTAGACGAAGATTGGTCTAAAGGAAATGTGGTCATGTCACGGATATCCAGTGGTATGCAGGCTGACTCGTACTTGATTCGTCCCCTGAGGGATGGCGCCTCGACTTTCGGGTCAGGATGAACACACGACGAGGGGTGGACGATGTGGGGGTTGGCGGGACGGACTTCTGGGTGCGAGTCTTGCTTAGCTTGTCGACGGTCTTCTCTACGGTCCTCTCTATCGTATCGGCTATCTTCTTGACGCGACTCTGAGATTGAGACGTCTGTGGATCATCCTGGCTGGCGGCGTCAGGCATCTCCAGGGCCTCTGGAGAAGTGTCGAGGGTGGGTGCCGCCTCCGGGTGGTGGGATATGGTCGATTGCTGAGGAATATTGTCCGACATCGTGGTTGAGGAGACAGCGACGATTCGAGTCGCCAGAGGCCGCAGTGCCAGACCAACTGACGCCGGCCAAGAGATCAGTGGTTACGTCAGCATAATGAACATGCTCCCGTCGCGCGGTTATGGCTCCGTTGAGGTCGTCTGATAAAACGCGGCCAGATTGGCATTCTCCTCGCCCCGACCCTTATCTCTCCTCCACCATGCGCATGCGTCTGCGAGGCGAACTTTGCATAGGCGCTGCTTCCGTTCTCTCGTGAGTATCCCGCTCCCGTCTTCCTCCAGACGCCCGTAACCCCTGTGCCAGGTTCATCTCTCTCCTGTTGCTTATATTTGTACACGTACGACCGCCTTCGTCTCGGCAACGACCCTCGTCTCACCCATTGCTGTTAGGTCGCACAAATCAATACCTCCAATGTTCCTCGAAAGCTCTACATGGTATTTATTTTGATTATATAGGGCAATAGAAACGCGGTGATCTGAATGCAACTCTGTAGGCAGAGCTTAACGTCTCGGGCTATGGGTTCGTCCTACTTGTTGCGCCCACACGCTTTCCCGCTGACGCCACCTTTGTAGGCGCGCGCTTGAGTTTGCACTAAAAAACCCTATCTACGGGCTGTATACCAACAACGCGAGCGCTCCTCTTGCATTGGAAGCGGGGCTCAGGCAGACCTACAGGTTTGGGCTGTACTCGCGATGCGCGTACATCAATGAGACTGCAGGCAACTGCAACGACCACACTACTGGACAGCAATTCCAACCTCTCCTAGCCATCTCCTCAGATGTGCCCAACAACTATTCGTTCATCTCGCGGAACTTCCTCGACTCGGTCAAGTTTAACGGCTTTGGGAACTCCAAGTATACCGGACAGTCGACAAAGGCTGCCTACTGGATGATCCTCTTGGGGACTGTTTGCGCAGCATTAGCACTGCTAACGTATGTCGGTTCCCATTTCATTTCGGTATCAACTGACCGTGTGGGTGCAGGGGGATCCTCAAAAACAATTACACATTCCTCATTTCTACCCTCTTCTCCGTCGCGGGGAGTTTCCTGCTCTTGATTGGGGCCAGCATCTGGACAGTGGTGGTAAAGAGGACGGAAGATGTCAACGGACGAACCCTCGTGTCTGACGTGACTGGGGGGACAGAGTTGCTTGGCATAACGATGACGCTCGGCCCAGCTCTATCTCTGTTGTGGGGCGCGTTTGGCGCATTGCTCCTCTCTGTTATACCCTATATGATTTCGTGAGTGTTTCAACCCCACCCTTCATCCTAGCATAGCTTACTGACTAGCATCTACTCCAGATGTTGCACCTGGAGGGGATAGGCTCCACTGATTCAATCCAATTACACACACGACCTAACTTACGATTATCTGTACAACGACTTCTACGATTATTACTGACCACTAGGTAGATGACCACTGATTCTAAAATGATTTATTTTGTCCCACCATCCTGGAGTTCTCCCTGTCGAATCGCTTCAAACACCATGTAACTTTTAAGTGCGGCACGCCACGTGCATTCCGTAAATAGCGCTACCTGTCGGGGCTATGACCCCGGGGCCAAGGGGTCACACCAAGGGGAGCACGGCTGGGCGTGGTGACCGTGATGGAGAAACCAGGGAGGGGACATGGTTGGTGGATTTCCTGAAATTTAATGCAAACTTTGTTTTGAGAAGATTGGAGAACAGGTATGGGCGTTGGGCCTTAGCCCATGATCAAAGCGCGCTCGCCAAGCGCTCGCCGCACAAGGCAAAGTTCGAGCTGTCAGCCAGAAAACACAGCCACGCCCTCGGTTTTCTGCAACGAGGCCCGACTTGCGGCACCATTTCTCCTTTTCTTCCCCTCCTTATAAACAGGCCGCAGCTTGCTGGCCCCATCTTTCCCTTAGCTCACTCCTCAGTCTTTTAATCATGCTGGTTTCTCTTCGACCAGCCGCCGCGGTGGCTGCTGTCACCGCTCTCCTTGCCACCAGTGTGAATGCTATTCCCAAAGTCACCCGCACCGGTCGCTACCTCTACCAAGACGACGGCACACGTTTCTACATCAGGGGTATTGCGTACCAGGAGCAAGGTAACGAATTGTCGTCTTTGACCTTAGCCGCCCATACTTACCAGCTTCTAGGCGAGGTCGTTGCGTCGGCGGACAACAATTTCTTGGAGCCCTCGACCTACATCGACCCCCTTGCTATTCCTGATGCTTGCACTCGTGATGTCGCTTTGCTCAAGCAGGCGAACATCAACACCATTCGAGTGTACAGCGTGGACTCGTCCCTGAACCACGACGGCTGCATGAAGACCTTCAGCGATGCTGGCATCTACACCATGTTGGTCGTTCCCGCCTTTGACATGTCACTTCACTAATACTCTGTTGCAGTATCGACCTCGCTCTTCCCTTGAACGGATCCATTGCTCGCGACGCTCCATCTTGGTCGACCAACATCCTCGACCAGTACTTGACGACCATTGACGTTTTCAGCAAATATGACAACGTCCTGGCTTATAACGTTGGTAACGAGGTTGTTCTCGGTGACAGTACCCAGCTTGCACCCTATGTCAAGGCTGCTGCCCGTGATATCAAGGCCTATCTGTGAGCAATTTGCAACTATCTGTCTTTCTTTAGTGATACTAACGTTTCTTTAGCAAGTCGAAGAGCAGCAATATCCTTGTAGGATATGCTGCCATCAACGGTGCATCTGGTTTCAGGAACGTCCTTGCTGACTACCTTTCATGTGGCTCTGAGGCCACTGCCATCGACCTTTATGGCTTGAATGACTAGTAAGTTTTGCGCAGTTTCACAACGCAAGTATCGGGCTGACTTAGCCATCTCTTAGTTCGTGGTGCGGTGACTCGAGTTTCGAAGGCTCTTATTCGGCTACCCACACCCAGTTCGAGAACTACAACGTCGTCGCCTACCTGAGTGAATATGGCTGTATCTCGAGCCCCCCGCGTCTGTGGACAGAGGCTGCTGCTCTTTTGAGCTCCCAAATGAGTGATGTTTGGTCTGGAGGAATTGCCTTCTCTTACTTCCCCGCTGCTTCCGCCGCTGGCCAATTCGGCATGGTCACCATTTCCTCTGACGGCAAGTCCGTCACCACGAGCGCCGACTGGGACAAGCTCGTTACCGAGTACGGCGCCGTCACACCTCCCAACTCGCCATTGCAGTCTTCTGCTGCCGCCTCCACGTACGGAACCTGCCCTACCGCATCCACCACCTTCCTCGCTTCAGGAACCACTCCCCCCACCCCGAACGAAAAGGACTGCAACTGCCTTGAAAATGCTCTGAGTTGCCAGTTCAAGCCTGCGACTGCCAACTACTCCGTTGTCGTTGGAGAGCTTATCAACTCCGGCTGCGGTCTGCTTGGTCAAGCTGGTGGCTCCTGTGCCGAGATTGGGGGTGACGGTGCCACCGGTGTCTATGGCCGTCTCTCTGGCTGTGATCCTCGTAAGTCTCATGTTCTCTCCGTTACTGTTTCACGGTCTGACCTTACTCCTAGGCGTCAAGCTTTCCTACGTTATGAGCCAGTATTACGAAGCCACCAATAAGAATGCTGCTTCCTGCAGCTTTGCTGGTAACGCTACCGTCAACAGTGCCGCTTCAGCAGCTGCGCCCGCTGCGGCCACCTCCTGCATCGCAAGCCCCTCGGCGACCTTCACCCCTACGCTGGAGGCCTCCGCTGTCGGACCTAAGGCGTCCAACACCGGTACCACTGGTGGAAGCAACAGCAACACGGGAGGCGGTAGCAGCGGCAACAGCGGCAAGAACAGTGCAGTCAGCTCCACAGACGCCCTTGTCGGTGTCCTTGGCATGGCTGTCGTTGGCCTTGCCAGTGCCATCTGGACCCTTGCCTGAGGGACTTGTGTACGACGAGCAGATGGAATGGACAATACCAAATTTCTCTACTGAACTCTGAGCTAATAGGAAAGGACCTTCTTTGATACCACTGGCTTAATACCTAGCTTCGGACAATTATATATCGTACTCTGTTGTGTCCACATTCATTTGAACACTGTTTGGATTTGGCTCGGAATATTGAATTTGAGAGCACAGTCGCCGGTGCGACGCACAGACCTGGTGTCGGAGTTCAAAAAGGGTTGAATGCGGGAGTCCAAAATTTCCAGCGACGTTGATCTCAACGTCACAGCTCTCAACTTAACCTTTATCCTCAATGGCTGCCGTCAACACCCCGCCCGAAGACGTACCGATGCAGGCCGCTTGGGGGCCACAAGACGATCAGACTCTGGGCCCAATTAGCAACGGCAACGGCCAACCAGCAAACGGGGCCTCTATGGCTGGCGACGACAACCACCAGGGTCAAGAACCGGAAAACGGAGCAGATTATCCACCTCGGGGGTCCAGCGTCGGCGACGTCAGCGTCAACGGAGGATCCAAGGCCGACAATTACCGGGGCGAAAAACAAGTCAAGGTGCTTCCCTCTCTTGCATTCTAGCAGTCGGCTTGCCCTGTGAGCGCGCTGTTGCTTTGGCGTCTTATTGCTGTGTCTGGCCAACACCCGCTTGGGGCTTCGCCGTGCATCTTTGTCCCAGCTCGCTTGTTGTCATGAACGTCTTGCTTTCTTGGGCTTCCGCTTACTATCTGTGTCTCAACTGGGTGTTTACATTCTGTCTACTGTGCAGCCCAACAAGGTTTACATCGGTGGTCTCCCTGAAAACACCAGAGAAGAAGACCTGCAAAACTGCTTTGGCAAGATAGGAAAGATTACCAACATAGAGCTCAAGTACGTTGTTCCCTTGCTCCCCGAGTTTTCCGGTTGCTCATCGCCACTCAGAGTTGGATATGGTTTTGTGGTGGGTTGCGTTACGTGTTCTAGTTGTGTGGCGCTTTCTGAAACCCAACAAGGAATTCGAACAACGGGAAGCTGCAGAAGAGAGCGTGGCGAAATATCATGAAGGGTTTTTCATGGGACAAAAGATACGCGTTGAACTATCGCATGGTGGTGGTCGCACTGCCAAGTACGCGGGCGAGCCTGGTGCCTGCTTTAGATGTGGTCAACAAGGGCACTGGGCGAGGTGTGTTTCGTTCTGGTGTTGGGTTAAATGTTTGCTGATTGAATCTGCTCCCTAGGGAATGCCCCAATCAATCTCATGGGTATGGCCACTTTTCGTTGCTGTCGAGCATGTCGGATGTCTAATGTTTCACCAGGGGTTCTCGCGCTCGAAACTACGAGCCTTTAGTTGATAGGGTTCAACGTGACTACCCACCGCGCAGTGTGCCTCCCAGGGATGACTACCCGCCTGCCCGCTACCCGCCCGCTCGTGATGCTCGGTATGATTACGCGCCGCCGCCCCCACGGGACTATCGCAGGGCACCTTCTCCCTCTCCCAGAGAGTATCGTGACTATCCTCCTCCTCCTCCTAGAGGCCGGGATTATGATGACTATGGCAGGCGTGGGCCGCCTCCACCTCCAGTTCACGATCGTGATAGGTACACTCCTGTTGTCCCTGTTCCTCCTCCAGCCGATTATGCTCCTCGTGGACGCTATGCTCCTCCTCCCGTTGAGTCTTATCGTGGGTATTCTGGGCCTCCGCCACCGCCCCCTGCCAGCTATGATCGCTACGATGGACGCCCCGCCGATCGCTATCCTTCGGCTTACCCCCCTCCTCCTCCACCCCCTGCTGGCGGACGTGCAAGGTCTCCGCCACCTAGGGACTACGATCGGGCACCTCCTAGGCAAGTCTTGTCAAACGAACCTTGGGAAACACATTCTTATCGGGTGGATTATAGGGACTATCCCGATTACCGTCGTCGCCCTGTGACACCTCCTCGCTATCCTCCTGGAGATTACCCTCGTGCCAGCGCAGAACCTCCTAGCACCCGCTATCGGTACGTTCTGTCCTAGTACGCTGCGCCTAGCTTCCGCCCTAACCTGTAGACGCTCTAGCCGCCGCTCTGTCAGCCCTGGTCCTGTCCGGTCTCCTGTCGCCTATGACATGTACCCCGCCGCTGGCTACTCTGGCAACGTGCAACCTGCTCCTCGTCGGGATTATCCTGCTCCTCCTCGTGCTGGTCGGGACATCGAACCTGCTCCTTACAGACGACAATAGGCGGTCTCTTGCGCTCTCACCTTCGCTTCGTGATTCGTCTTGCTTTCTGAATTGGCCTTCGACCTGAATTTATGTGCTTTCGCCAGTCTTTGTATATGCCTTAATATATATTGTCGCTATCTATGTTGTTGTTGCTCTCAGCCCTGATAACTTTTGCCGGGTCCTCGCTTTACTTGTCCAACGGTGCCAGCCACTAGCCACTCGTCATGGAGGTTTTTCGGGGTTTTGGTACTCGATTGACTTTTCGGATTGACAGGTCAGCTGTCTAGATCTATCTCTCTGTCTCCCGTCACTTCTCTCTGTTGTTGTAGTGTAGCTTGTTGGAAATTTTTATTTCGCTGCGGTGTATCTGAAATCTATGAATCTTTCAAAATTTGAGTGTATTATAGTCGGGCGACAAACATCCGTGCTTGGACTTGGCTCGTGCGTGACAGAACGTGACTTTGGGTGTCACCACCACCTGATGTTACCCACGCGCGTTGAACGGCTCCGCGCCGACTGGGTTGCCTTTGATCGCGACTTTATCTCTGGCTGAGCCATCGAACTCACCATGGCGAAAGGAATATTTCCCCGCATGGATATCTCAGAGATTATCAATGCACTTACAGGCTGGGGATTCCCCGTAACACAACCGCAACTCGTCCATCCGACCGCCGAATTCGTCGAGAGCGTTTATTTCGCGTGCTTGCAGCAAGTCACAGAGCTAAACCAAGAATCACTGCGGGAACCGGTGCAGAGTGCTTTGGATGCTGCGCAGCTGGAGGATCGAGTGAGTAAACGCGCTTTGCAGAGAGATCTCAAGACCACATTCTGACCATCGAAGTTTCCAGGAACTTTACAGCGGTGCATTGGGCGCTAACCTGATTCTATACCACATGTACGCCATATCATCGCTCCTTCTGGATGTATCTGATATGTTTGCAGAACTCGGCTGGCGAGAGCAGCCCGGATAGACGACTTTCATGCAAAGGATCTCTACCAACCTGAGCGCGACAGGACGCTCATCATACTCTCCGCCTTCATTAATTTTGTCAAGTTTACGGAACAATACTGCGAGAAATTTGTCAAGGATCTTAGGCAACGTTCCGCGACGTTGCTTGTTGAACGAGACCAGTTGACGCAGCAGGTGGAGGAAATTGAAGGCTCAATTGAGGACCTCAAGTAAGTCTCCGCTTTTGTCGTCAGTGTAGGCTTTGAACCGTGTCTCCAAATAGGGCCAAGATTGCAACCGACGAGCCACGGCGAATTCAGCTGCAAGAAGAGAACAATGCTTTGCGAGCGAAACTGTTCGCGACGAAGGAGTTCCAAGTCGCAGCAGTACAAGAAGTAGAGAAGCTGAAGGCGGAGAAGAATTCGCTCATCAAGCGCAGAGTGCGTCGCTCAGTTTCTGCCTCCTCCACGATCTCTTATGGTCATACAGGAGGTTCTCAATGGCGAGATCAACAGTTTGTCCGAAGCTATCTCGAGGACAAACTCGCGTATTGTCCAGTCGCCCGAACGGATAAAGAAGACAATCTCCACTATGAGCCATACAACCCAGGAGGACAAGAAAATAGTCGCATTGAACGAAGCCAAGTCAAGGGACTTGAACATCAAGATCTCAGCCCTTCTAAACATTGAAAAGGTGCCCCCGCTTCCTACTCATCGTTAGGTCTAAACTGATAGCCTTGCTAAGGATATCCGAGGGTGCGTTGAGCAGTTGCAAACCATTGAGAAGGAGGTCAAGGCGCTTCAACGATCCCAGAAAGAGTTGGCAGAGGCCAAGGACCATCTGGACGACAAGAAGATCGAACGTAATGAGCTCAAGATGAAGCAAGAGGTGATCAAATCGGATCCTTCAGTGGACAAGTACTTACCTTCCTCTCATAGCGTGTGCAAAAGCAACTGGCAAACGCCCTGGAGAAGTTGGAACGAGCGCAGAGACATGCCGAAGACAAGAAGCAGGCAAGTCAGCGGACAATTGAACGGCTGCAGCGAGAGTACGACGAAATGGTTCTTGAACGGAAAGACAACGACAGGCAGGTCGAGGAACTTCGTTCCGAAGCAAATATGGTGGAGGAAAAGGCGAGTTTGGCTAGGCTGCATACCAGGTTGTTGCCAACTAACAAGCGTCTTCCAGATGGCAGATCATCTTCGAACTAGCGAACTCGAGCTCACTGAGCTCCTAGCAGAGTATTCGAAGCTACGGCACGAGACGGACGTATTTATGGAAACGTTGGCGAACAAACTGAACATGCGGGTGACCGCCGAGTAAGGCTCATTCACATTCAGGCCATGGATTCCACGTAGCATATTAGATTTTCTGTACCATATAATTCGTGCTGTACCATATTGATTATACTATACTAGCCCTTGAATATACCTGTACAATAAAATCTGGGCCTTTGAAGACCCGCCTCGAATTGAACTGGTGCGCCAACGCCCGTCCCGGAAAGGATTTCGACAACCTTACTTACGACCTGCCACCCTTCTTCTTCTTGTTCACGACCTTGAAGCCTCCCCACTCAGGGGTGCTCGCCTTGGGAGTAGCCTTCACAACCTCGGCAATGGAGACAGGTTTGACGGCAGCCTTTCCTGCTGAGGTGCCAGACTTGCGGTTGGCAGCGTCGGCCTTGCGTTTGGCTACAAATTCAGCGGCGAAGCGACGTCCATCCAAAGTGGTGCTGTTGTAATAGATGGTCTCCTGGATGATTTCGATGGTGGTTGGGTCGGGATCGAGAGAGAACGACAGGAGCATCGAGATGATCTCTTCGACTATAACGAAGAGGTCAGTCCAAGATGCACAGTTGAAGAAGAGTACAAACGCACCGTTGACACTGTTATTCAGCCCCTTCAATGACTCCGTTAACCACTTCAAAAATTCATGCGAAGGGGATACGGGGAAGTCTTCGACTTTACCGCCGGACGGCACGACGGTTGCCTTGACTGCCGACGTCTGGGCGGGGCGGAGCGCGGACGGGCCATTGCTTCGGACTGAAGCTGAAGAAGCAACAGAAGCAAGAGTTGGGCGGGGAGGTGCAGTTGCAGGTGAGCTTGCCTTTCCACTGGACCCTACGGTGACCCAAGCGCTATTGGTTGGGGCAGTGGTGGGAGACGCGGCCTAGGGATGGTGTATGGATAGTCAGTACAAGAATTACAGGATCCAGGAGATGCCTGCTAACCTTGGCAGTGGACTCAGCGTAGGCTCGCTTTGCGGCAGCTGCAGCAACAGTTTCCTTAGTGGCAGTCTTCTTCCGCCTCTCCTCTTCCTCCTGGATCTCCTTCATGGTCTTCTTCACGACGGAAGTCTTGGGCGCGTTAGTCCACACGGGGGGAGAAACAGGGCTGACAGGAGTTCCCGATGCAGAAGCGCTCTCCTTCGCAAACGAAGCAGTTCGCCCGCCGGTTTGAGATGTCGGAAGGCCCCAGGAAGCTGTGAAGGGTTGCACGTCGTCTTTCGAATCCGAAGAAACAGAAGCAGACGCCGCCAGTCGGCTTGCCCGCTCCTTTTCTTCCTTTGACTTGCGAACCTCTGCCGCCTTGGCCTCGGCCTCCTGGATTTCACGCAAGCTGACGGTGGTACCTCCAGCCTTGGTCCTTTTCTTGTCGTCTTTCGCCCAAGGAGCCTTCTGGGTGGCCGGGGTGGCCGGCGATGGAGTCGGAGAATCGGCAGGTGTCGAGGTAGAAGTGGCCGAAGCGGGAGCAGGGGGAGGGGGAGGAGCAGAGGACTTCGACTTCTTCGACTTGGGGGCCGGGGTTGGAGTAGATTCGACGGCCGAGGAAGCAGCCGGAGGAGCTAAAGCTTCAGGTTCAACGGGGACATCATGAGACTCCGCAGGTTCCTCGTCGAGCTTCGGCAGCTTGGCGACTTCAGGCTCAACGGGTGCGGCCCAAGGTGTTTCGAGAACACCTTGCGATGCAAGTACCCATGGCGAAGCGTCCCTGGGAACCGCAGGCTGCGCGGATGGAGCAGGCTGGGGTTGACCCCATGGAGACGACTGAGAGGATGCGGTAGGGACTGAGGTGTTGATGGTGGTGGGATGAGTAGAGTCGAATAGTCCTTGGCGTCGAGCAGTAGATTCGGCAGAGGAGTCCCAAGCAACGGGAGCGATGCCTTGCCCTTCCTGGTGCGAGGGGTACTCGCCCGACGGCTTCGCTTCGGAAGGGGTAATGGGTTGCTGGTACTGTTGGGTGTCATAACCTTGGGGGTTGTTTCCATAATTCTGCTGCTCGTTGGCGATGGCTCCGTTGTGCGCGTTGAACTGGTGATTGGGTGTGAGCTGACCTAGATCGGCCCCGCCATAGAGGAGGGGGTTGATGACTTGATTAGGGAGTTGGGTGTTAAACGCAGGCTGAGGATACGCCCCAGTATTGTAGGCGCCTGAGTATGCAGCAGCGAAGGGGTCGTGCGTAGGGGTGCCCCAGGGCGACGACTGCACAGTATTGTATTGGTTAGGGAATCCGTGTCCGTTGTTAGCAAAGCCTTGGTGTCCGATCATGTTGCCGTAGGAAGGTGAGTGGAGTCGATTAGGGTCATGGAAGTCTTGAAGATGATGCGTTCTTCGCAATCCGCCGATGTCCAGTCCTCCCGCAACTCCAGCAAAGCCAAGTCCGCCTACGGCATCGCCGATGTAAGAATGCCCATTGCCTGACATTCCACCAAAGGCGAGAGGGTCGGGAGAGTTGTTTCCGAAGTGTCCAATAGATGAAGAAGGGGAGTCAGAAGGATTGGAACCGTTGAACGAGTCCAAGGTGCTGCTACGCAGAGACCGAATTGGAGCAGGCTGATATGGGTTGTTGAAGATGTTGTCCGGTGGCTGTGTCAGGGCGTGCACAGGTGAGGCTTCTCGTTTCGACAATCCAGGAGGCCCGATGGGTCGCAGAGGAGACAAGAAAACGAGCTTATCGTTAGTCGTCCGCTGGATCAACTCTGCGACCGTCATCCAATTAGAGTCATATTGGACTCGCTTCATTGGGAGCTCAGCAGCAAAATATCCATCGTCAAACCACTTCTGCATGAGATCGGCTCGGAAAGGTCCTTGGAAAGTTGCATATTAGGACTTGTTCGACGACATTGCACATTGCCTCACCTTGAATGTTCCCAGCAGGGTCCTTGTACGACCATTCCACAGCAGCAAGGTCCTTCGGCTCCGTCGGTTGATTCGATATAGCGTTGCCCACAGCACCGTTGACTTGGGTATTACCAGGATTTCCCTGGTCGCGAGATGAGGGATCGGGGGTTGAGGGGCTGTCCACCGCGGATCCACCTCTACCATGTTCGCCATTGGTATCAACGCCTTCGCGTCCTCCCCCCTGTGCCCCCTTATCGCCACTGTCTACACTAAGACCCCCACTAGAATCACGACTGATAGCACCGGGCCTAGTAGCTTCAGAGATACGGCGCCTGGAGCTCCAAGATTCCCCAGCGCCAAGCACCCCATCGAAACCTCCTCCGTTAAAACCCTGACGAACACGAGGAGAAGGTAGTCCTGGGTTTCGCGTTGTAAGGCTTGGAGATTGAAGAGCTGAGAGAGACGTCTTCCGAGTTAGGGTGGGTACGGTCGGGGAGTCTTCAATCGACCTCGTGTAAGATGATGCCTTCAATGATGAACGAGAAACCACACACCTGCATTGCTGTCACGACGCTTGAGACCGGAATAGCGCTCACGAAGGGGGCTTCCATTAGTCGAGGGTGACTGGTGGAGACGGGGGCGCTCCGTCCCTAGAGTGGACAGATTCAACGGAGATAAAAAGTCTGTGGACTGACGCCGACGGAGGTCGGAATTCAGAGGACCCGCGAAGAGCTTGGTGGCATATAAGTGGAATGCCAGGCACGATTCGTCGAACTCACCTTTTTCTCCCCTTCTCCCATGTCCTTCAGTCCGACGGGGTCACTGCCAATTTCCCGAACGACCCCGTCCCATCGTTCTACCTCCAATCCCAAACTGCCCTTGGGGGAGTCTTTGTAGATACGAAGAAGCTCCTCCTTGGTGTAACGGAAAGGATGTCCCTCATCTTGTTTTTCGTTTTGACTGGTCGGTATCGCAGACACCAAAGCCGAATAGGTGGAGGTCGCCGATTGCAAATTACTTGCGGGTGGGGGCGAAGGCGGAGCCTGAGGACGTGCCTGGGGCTGCTGCTTGGCACGCATCCATTCAGGACCGAAGTGCATGGTAGTAGTAGACATTGTGTGTGTCGAGAGGGTGTGGATAGATCGAGAGCTCTGAGAGCAGATCGCGGATTTACTTTTCGCAAAAAAGTTGAAGGCAAGTTGTGAGGGAGGGCAAATCACACGTGGAAATTATTTGACACGGCTTGCTGCTTTTCCTCTTTAGGGTCTGCTCGATCGACCTCGTTCCGCCTCGCACAAAAAATAAATTAAGATACAGCAGTGCTGTTGTTCTACGCAGGCTTAATCTACAACACAGTACATAACAGCTTTCGGCCGTCAGTTCACTCATCACAACTGCTTTAACCGCCATGCTGAAGTCGGAAGTGCTGCGGGAAAAAGCCGTAAGAAATTTGATCCAGGAAAGCGACGCTCATCAACCGACCTTGCAATTTTCGTGCTGCAGGCACAATGAAGCCTATGAGGAACAGAACTCCGAAGCCCATGCAAACTGTGGTGACGATGTAATATCCGTCGCGTTCGATGACACAGTTGCCGCCGATGGATTTGCAATGATGCTTCCCAACCTCTGTAACACATTCCTTGGCTACATCATGGTAGTCAGAAACGGAGACCTCAATAGCTTGACAACCATACCTTTTATAAGGATCTTGGAACCAGCATCCGGGATTTCGCAGTTGGCAATGGTGAAGAGATCGACCCCCTTGAGGACAAACCACTTGGGCCACGTTCCACCCAAATTCGTGAAAGTATTCAAAAGCTGTGTGTGTCACAGCCATTTAGCGATGCAGTTAGGAGTGGGTCGCGTTTCACGTACCGTCATGTAAGTACCGCCAATCAAGGGGTCTGACACACGTGTATGGAAGGCAGAAATACCAACGAATTGCACGGTTCTGCGAGACGGGGGTTAGCAAGCAAATCAGTGAGCGCACTGGAGAGACTTACGAAGTAAAGGAGGAGATGACAGTGAAAGCAATCAAGTAGGTAAAGAAACCTCCAGAAATCGGTGGCTTGGGAAACCAGTGCACGGTGAGCACCGAGATCACCCCAAAGAGGTACCTCGGCCAGAACGCATACAACCATGGTCGCAGCGGCTTATCGCCTCTGGACCATTTAGCGGCGAGCCATCCTCCCAATATTTGGAACGGGAAATCGATGAGGACTGCTACAGCAAGGTCTTCACGTTTCAAGCCCTTCTCAACCATCTTGAGAGAGGTTGCCTCGTGAGCCACGAAGCCGATCTTGGCGAACAAGTGAACCATAACAAGGAGTTGAACGTCTATGGCCTTATCAGCCCGAGTTTTACGAAGCAGGGGGGATCCAACGTACGCTTAAGCTTGCAGATAGTCCAGATAGTCTTGTAGACACCTTTGATACTCATATCGGCTTCGGTGGCAGCCTCCTTGTCCTGATACGATTGTGAGTCTCTGATAGAAATCACTATCGCACACCAACTTACCTCTTTCTTGAAGAAAAGTAGCCACACAGTGACAGTATAACAGATCACACTCCAGAACCGGAGGTAAGCGCCCAAGGTCAATACAGGAAGGCCCCATTTGTGCCTAAAGAAAGACATGAGTGAGAATGAAGAGGAGGCATATTGCGTTACTTACGCGAACGCTTCGCTGTTGAATGCAAGGAAGACAGTAAAGGACGCGAAGAAACCAGTGTTGAGTCCAATAGTCTGGCAAGTTGATGCGTATGAAAGGCAATCTTGGGACAAGAGGGTAAGCGCCCAACCTAATAACATGGCATTAGTTGGTGCGTATCGAAATGGCGCATGTCATTACCGTCCACTGCAATGTCTGCATAGAACCATTAATATTTGATAATGAAATATAAAAAGGATTTAGACCAACCTTGGGTCGCCGAGAAGGACACCAACATCGTGAAAATGACGGTGAGCTCGGTCAGATTTTTGGAAGGCTGTGGAGGAGGTCAGAGCTCGGCTTAGAGTATTCAACGTTAGCAACGCACATCTTCCATGAGTTTCTCGACATTAAGAGAGATGTAAAGCATTAAGCTGCCCACGATGAGCTGCATTGGGATAATCCACGATTTTCTGCGACCGATACGCTTGAAGAAGATGGCGTCGACTATGGGCGACCATAGCAGCTTAAGGGAATAAGGGTAGCTAGAAAGAGCGAATGTGGCCAGTTGGGAGTAGGATAGATGTTCTTTCAAAATGAATGGGACGGATCCTGCAGAGGGGTCAGTCGTAGACTTGAGAAGAATCTTGGCGCATCACATACCGAGAGCAAGTCCCAGCTAATTGACACCAGTTATGATGAGCTCATAGCCCCTCGTAGAGAGTAACACAACGTACCGGAACGCCCTGGATAAGGTCTACAGCACATGTAAGTCCCATAAACTACAGGTAGGTCCTGACAGTAATTCTCACATAGTACACAGAGAAGCACCATGCTTCTCTTGTCTTTTGCTGATATCGGCTTCTTCAGAGCGGCATGCTCAACAGGTTCGTCAACATCCCTGTCTGCCTGATACCGCTCCTCCTCGTTCAGGAGCTCCATCTCGACGTCGGACCCCTCATCCTCCACGGCAACACGGGGGGTCTTGGGAGTACGTGGCGATATATGAATGCTGTTGAGCGACGACGTTACCGCCATGGGAGCTGGTCCAGCTTTGCGCGGCATTCCCTCTGATAGTTAGAAGAGAGATTCCACTTGCTCACAGGCCAAAGAAACACGGAAGATAAAGACAAGCTGTTGGCTGGCACACCGTCCTCAGCGGTACACGTCGAGCAATTGGGCCACGTGGTCGAGATCAATGATTGATCGAAATTAGCAGCACTCCCACCTGTTTCAGTTCCTCGGCTATCACGGACAACGCGCCTGCTCGCCCCACTTCCGTCTCATCTTGCTTCAAACATTGCACTATCATCGTATGGCTTATTTGAGCACGCCTGAGCCTCCTCAGGCCTCCTCATACTGATAATATATCAGCGAACAGCTAACCCTACCTTATGATTCCAGCCCTGAGCCGTCCTATCACATCCCTTTGGTTCGTGCTGCATTACTATAAGGGTCTTGCACTCGAGGTGCTCGTCTGTCGCAAGCCCTCCGCATTTATAGCGGATGAGCTCGGCGCACTGCATACTACTAGACCAATTTGATGGATAGAAGTCCAGCCGACGAGAGCTTGCGGTTCTCAAAGCTATGGTTAGGTCGGCTGACCCGACTCTCTGATATCATGGTTTCCAACTATCAGGCGACTTGGGAAGTCTTAGGCAGATATCTTTGCGTGGTTATAGAAAGCGCATGATGGCAGCACTGTTTACGGCCTTTTTGTGTATAGCGGGAACGATCGGTAGTCGCAACACCGGACTGTGCGAAAAAAGCCATCGGGGCATAATTGTACACGCCCTAGTAGTAGATCTCGTATCCTAAGGCCAGACCCTCAACCGGAGCTGAAGTCGTCAAGGGATTTTAAGGTGTCCGCCCTCTGTGTTTACGACGCCAATTTAGCAGCCAATTCCAGCATCTCTTCCTGCCTTATCAAGGGCTTGCAATGTATCCCTCCGTTTGGCCGCGGAAGGTTAATACAGGGTAGTCTCGCAAACCAGACTCTAGTATCTGAGAAGAAGAGTTCGTTCTCACTTGATATAGAGTCTGGTCGATAACCCCGGTCTTGGCAGTGGGAGGGGGCTGAGTTTGAATAAATGATTTGTGTCAGCATGCCGAAGGGGGCCGAGATTGATGGTGCCCTGATAGGGGCGATTTAGATAGCGCGCTTGTATCGTCCGCCCATCTAGCAGTATGGATCCACCCCCTGGGGCCACGGATGAAGAATCGAACACATACAACACATTCAGGACACCCCAGCGCCACCCTAGTTCCCAGCAAATTCCCATCGCGCAGCCCGTTCCCGTCTCCGGAACCCAGTACCATTCTTCCCCCTGGAACGTCGCGTCTCCTTCACCCCTTCACTTCCCTGCAACTCCTGGCCAAGTCCCCTCTGGGCACTACCCCTACCCCTACCCAGTTTACGCCACCCCATGGCCCGCATACTCGGCTGCAATCCCGCCGTCACTCGGTCCCCCTTCCCCTGCACCGGCTGTTCCAGTTCTAGCTCGCGCAGGCTCGCCCACTGTCGACGACCTTTCACGTTTGCGGGATGGCGAGGAGAAGCTTTTTGCTGCTGGGTTGTTCCGAGGGATCATCTACAAAGGAAACGGAAAGGGCAGGGACGATCGGTGGCGGCTAGGCTCGAGCTATGTCTTTCCGCACTCAGAGAAGGTCAATGCAGAGATGAGGGCGGCGATTGTGTACAGGTGCATGCGTCAGGCTGGATTCTCCTCTTTCGGCGAATTATTCGGCGCGAGGACCTTGAAAAGGTCGTTACCCAGGGCATCGGCTTCTCGTAGGGTATCCTCAGTTACGGAGAGGGCGTCGAGACCTACTGCCCTCGCAGTCTTTTCCTGTGGTCAACGTTAGAGGTCAATTGACAAAATGTGCGAGAAGCGAGAAGTGTGCGCACCAATTGCTGGGCCAGGGCCTTCGTCGGCACAACAGCAATGCCAATACCCTCCTCAAGCTTCAATTTCGCGGCAATAAGCGGCGAAAGGAGTACGGTGGTCTTTCCTTCACCCGTTGCTATGGTCAGGAAGACGTCTTTTCCTTTGTATAGGTCCAGGGCATGCTGAAACTGGAAGGGTCGAAGTTTCTCAATCTTGAACGCGTCGCAGAGTCCGTCGTGGAGCCACCGGTCGGATTCTTCTCCAGAAGTCGCCATAGATAAGTTATAAAGGGTATATAGTCATTAGAAAGGGTATAAAAAGAGTGTGGAGGGTTAGGTTGTGAGTGTAAAGGCAAGAGACGTGTATTTCTGCTAGAGGCGCGCTTGCAATCACACTAATTAGGGATTGAGCCGTGTTCTTGGTTCGTGGCCGCGCGGCCGACATCAAATTTTCAAACTCCCTCCCCTCCTATGGTCTTGGCGCCAGGTACGGCTCAGACTAAATACAGGGCGCCTATTTCTATCAACTTGCATTTGCTTCACTGACAGGCGCCTATGGAGGTGGAATCCACGCTGCTAGTGTTCTTGCTGGTTCATAAGTGAGAAATCATTCGACCTTTCGATGTTGCAGATATACTGATCACACGCTCTCCCCCAGAAACCACTTCCACAGACATATTGTCCGAATGATAAAATCATGTTGTATTGATTGATCAAATTCTGTCGTCAGTTGAATTCTGGCGGTTCAAGTGTAAGGAATTGTACAGCGACCCTCTGGCCATTCTCCCATCTATGTTATAAGGATGATAAATTAATCTGGGCCATGCAATCCATTGTGCAATGTAAAGATAGGAAAGGGGGGAAACGAAAATAACGTAAAACCACGCTTGTGGTAGGTGAAGGGTGGCCATCCAGTGAAGGATGAGTCAGTAGGAACGTAAGGGTGGTCGTTCTTTAGCAATGTGAGCATCATCGTTCCGAGTCATGACTAAAGGGCGGGTATGAGTGGAACAGTAAGGAGGCGGCAACCACCTCATGACTGTTCGCGGGGCGTGAACTTCAGCCGGCAGCCGTCTTTTGGGAACAGAGTCGCGATGATACTAAAACACCGGTGTCAGCCATGTGGACAGATATCTGAAGAAGAGGAGACCGATACTCACTCGACTTCGTAACTCTCGGGGGTGATGTCGTGTTCCCAAGTCATCATCGCAGTTGCGGTCGCGAGCACGAGGACCATGTTCATGGTCGCGTACTCGATACCGATGCACTTATGAGGGCCGCTTCCGAAGACGAGGTAGTTCTTGGGGTTTTGGTTGGCAGTGCTCTCGGGGTTCAACCACCGTTCAGGCTGGAATTGCTCGGGCTCGGGGTAGATTTCGGGATCATGAAGGGAGTTGAAGAACGAGGGGATAACCATGCTGCCGGCGGGTGCGGTGTAGGTGTCGGACAAAGGGAAAGGCTTCTTCGCGAGGTAAGGAACCTAGAACAGAAGCCGCGGTAAGTTTCGGCATTGCAATCACCGCACCTTCGTTGGGGCGACTTACCATTGTGACAGGGGGCTTCACACGCATGCTCTCCTTGACCACAGCCGAGAGATAGGGCATTTCGTCGAGCATGTCCAAAGTAAGGGGAGCATCCCAGTTTCCTTGACGGACGCGATCCTGTTCTTCGTGAACCTTCTTCATGATGTCGGGGCTGTCCGAGAGGTGTTGGAAGGCGTAGATAAGTCCACTGCTCATCGCATCCTGGGAGGCGAACAGGAAGGAGAGGATAACCATAGCCATCTCAGTGTCATTGAAGTCCCTGCGTCCCTTGTAACCTTCGCCGTTGAGGATAGTGATCCATTCATCCAACATGCACTCGGGTTCGCTGCCTTGCGCCATGGCAATTTTGCTGTTGTGAGCCGCAAGCTCGAGCCAGTACATAGCACGTTTGCGGGCCTGGATAGCCTTGTAGACCTTGGTTCCGGGGAGGGCGAGAGGGAAGTTGACAAGTTCAAGAGCCTGGGTAATGAGCCAGTACTTGTCGTTGATTTCCTGGGCAGCCTCGTCGGGAAGATGATTTCCGCAGAATACACGAAGGGAAGTTTCCATGTTGAGTTCGCGGGCAGTCATCATGATGGGCTGCGAACTGCCATCCTTTGCAACCTCGAGCCACTTGGTCAGGTGCTTGCGAGCAATAGACTCTTGTATGGGGAGATACATGCTGGGGAGGACGCCAAGTCAATACGCAGGTGGCGCCACAAATGATGCGACATACCCAAGGGCCCTGCGCGTGAAGAGCAGGTTGAGGCCGCGACGGTATTCGACATGGGATTTTCCAGTAAGGAACACCCTGGGATATGTAACCGTGTTAGAAATGGGAAACGCACAATCTCCGCGGAGAACGCACCAGTTATCAGGCCGGAGTACCTGCTTTGCGGAGTGGACGAGACAGGGCTCAGCGTATCCCGGGGAGTTTAGGATTTTGCGCGAATACTCGTTGGAGGAGGCCATGACGATGAAGCTAGATCGACGTTAGCCGACCAAGTTCTGGCGTGGCAGCAACATGCAACATACATATGGAACACGCTCACGACGCTAAGCGCGCCAGCATCCCACTGCTTCTTGTAGTTTTCAAGAGTGGGATTGAGAGAGTCGGCGAATTTTCCGATAATGGGAATGGTCCATCTTGCGCCAGGAAGGTGGCGTTTTCTTGTGCGGTAGACAATCTGCTCAAGGACGAGCAGGGAAATCACGACAGCGCCAGTGGTGTAGAGCCATGTCGCAGACTCGCCGCGGGAGAGCTTGAGGAAGGAAGGTGCGTTGAAAGCGTAGGAGGGTGCGGCGGTGTTGGCGGGGACAGACGCAGAGGCCGAGCGGTACAGCAGATTAAAGGCCATGGCGTCTGGGAGAAGGGACAACTTCAAGTCAAAGTCCAACGCCAAAATATGGCACGATACTATTAATACCCCCAATTTCTTTTTTGTCAGCAGCCAATCATGAAAGCGCGACTTTGCCGACTCGAATTCCATTCGGCTCTGTCCGGCTCAGATCGGGGCTTGGCGTCTCCGGCATGCCGCCACGGCCAGATGCCGTGTGCTGCCGGGCCCCCTCGAGCCTCGAGCCAAGCCAATGCCCCAGATTGGCCCCAGAGTCGAGAGCACATGCATAAGCATATCTGCGTCAGGGCCCCGCGTGCCGCCGGCCCATCCGACGGTCTGCAGAGTCCATGCGCAGCGAGGAGACGCTCGAAGTGGTGGTCGAGAGGAAAGAAAGCATTGGGATATGGAATCCATTCCCCTGCTTCTTATATTTTTCCAAAGGCGCCGTGTGGCACCGCCCCGCCGCCCAGGGCGCTCTTCGGGGTTCCTGGTGCCGATCATTGCCATGGGTCGATCATCTAGCCGAGAACTTTAGCGCTCGTACGAATCCCTGACGCCATTCAAAGGGAACTTCCCTCGGATGCTGCCCAGTCTCTCACCCAGAGACTCGGAGAGCAGCACCTAGTAGGTATTTCCGCGCTTTTGCCGCCATTTAACCTTTACTTCTCTCGAGCCTACCCAGAATTAAGCGCTCGAGGGATCCAAACAACCACATACCCGGGTTGCCATTCACGTCACGACCAGCGCTCGCTGTCACCCCTTTGTCCGGTCAATGTCCCGCACCTTTGCGGCGGGTCCGCCTGTAACAGGGTCCGCAGCCCACAATAGCAGGTGTCGTAAACCACGCCCGTTGCTTCTTCTCGCCCAAGAGCCATGAGCCCCGTCCCGAGCCCACGAAACTGCTCTCTCTCAAAGCTCTTTGTATCTCTTGGCTGGATTCTGCTCGTTGGATCGACACTCGCCCCAAGTGGCTCACTCGCGGCTCTTGTCAACTCGACAGTCGACGATAGCTTCCCAGATCCCCTCACTGGGGACAAGATTGCATATACGCCTGACGGTGTTTGGACAGATGGCAAAAGTTGTCAAGGGTGTAGTGCTCAACCGAGCGAGCAGTCGTTGTACAGAGGAACCTGGCACCAGGGCACAGTGCGTATGGTATCGCGTCCCCGGTCACTACAAAGCCATTGACTTCGGTCGATAACAGTTCAACTCCTCCGACTCCTCCAAAGTGCCAGCGGCGTCCATGACGTTCAAGGGTAACAACATAGCCTCTTCTTTTTCCAAGAAGCGTGCCTGATAACGTTGAGCAGGCACAGCGATCTACGTCTACTGTGTGCTACCCCGGACGACTGATAATCCTTCCGGCTATGCCTCCATGACTTTTTTAATCGACGGACAGCCCGCGGGCACCTTCGAAAAGACCCCGCCAGACGGCCAGACAGGGTACGACTATGACGTCCTCGTGTACAGCAAGACAGGCCTCCCCGACAAAATACACTACTTCGTTCTCCAAGTCGGAAAGGGTGCCGCCCGTGATACCCTTGCTCTCCTGGACAAAATTGTGTACAGGTACGTTAAGTACCCATTCGTGCCTCACTCCCGGCGTGGGCTCAACCTTCCTCTCAACATAACTACAGCTACGATGACGGGAAGAAAGGTACCCAATTGGGTGCCATTATCGGAGGAGTCCTGGCTGGCCTCATCGTACTGGGCGCCATTGCTGCAATCCTATACTGGCGATACGCACGGAAGCCTAAACTCACCGCTATCCCCCAACTTGACCAGTCGGATAATGGATCCGTCACAGACTACCCAACGATCGTCCCTTTTATCACCGCCAGCCCCACGACAGAGACGAACAGTCACGGCCAAGCCCAGCCCAGACATAGTCCATCTGATTCCTCCCTCCGGTCACCGACATCCACACGAACACTCAAGTCTCGAGGTCAACCGACACTATACTCAAGACCGTCAGCGCAGACGATGGCCTCGACGCACGGATACGACCCGAGCAAAGTCGATATCTATGATCCCTACCATCGATTATGTGAGTTGCACTTTTTCTGCACTCTGTCTCCGCGTTCTAGAACGACGTTTGCTCAATCTAACACGGGCTGGGCTTCTTTGATAGCAATATCTGCGGGGACGACTACGACGTATTTCGGACCTTCCATGTCCTCTGGATCCGCGACTGTGCATGCAGATAACCCACCGGCGTACGAGCCCGAATCCATCCCCCTTACCCCCCAACGGCGGTCGAGCACCGACAAGAAGAAAAAGCCCCCACGGCAGAGCGGTGATAGGAAAGGCTAACGAATATACCCCCATGACCTTCCCTTTCTTCTTATTGTATAACTATCTCACGGCTCATGACATTCAAATAATGGACACACCAAGGTAGCATTAGAACGAGGCGTAAAGCTAGCAATTTTGAAGTGCGGGCGCGTGGGTGGCGAGGCAACCAACTGAGAAGATACGGGGATAGATCCAAGTACGCCAGTTCAAAAGAGGGCAGAACGACGGCGTTTAGCCCGAACCACGATACATCGTGGTTGCCCATTCTGGAGCAGCATCTCCGACACCGGTTCGTCCGCGAGCGACTCGGCGTCGACACTCCAGTGCGGCATCATGTCCCGCTGGATGCAATCCAGCAGCCACGCAAGCATGTTCGTCCGCTCCGCTTGAGGCACCTCGTCGGATTCAGAAGTTGGGCCAGATCCTGTGGCTGGTATAGGCTCAGAGTTCCGGCGCGCCAGAATGAGGGGTTTCAAGTGCGGAGTTGGGTCGGGCGTCGATGGGCTGACAATGGTAGTAGAGAGCGGGTTCGCGATTGAGTATGGCAGCCACCCTGCGACAGCGACGAGAGAGAGTCTGCGCCCTTCATTCTTATGTTTTTGATTTGGCAGAGCTTCCGTAGTCGCATAACAGACAGACGGCGCAACAGCGTCCTCTAGGCCCAGCCGGCGCGGCAGAAGGAGAGGTTTCAACGGCACTTTCCGCTCTTCCTGCTTCCTCGAGCTGAGCATACGTCTGAGAGGGGCAACGAACCTGCTGCCAGCCTCGTCAATATCCGACCGATCTGGCGTGACAGGGAGGGACGCGCGAAGCGTGGTGTGTATAATTCTTGCGCGGTGATATCGCCCGCACGGGAAGCGGCCACGGTAGGTGGTGTTGACAAAGGTCGTGGTCGTCGATGACGCAGGGGACGTGACCGCGGTAAGCGCCCGCGGTTTGTGCCATGCGCCAGAGGAGAGCGAAGCGTTTGGTGTTGACGGCGTTGCTGACGCTGATGAGCACCTTGCCGAGCAGTCGCTGGAATCACAGCGTAGTTGCTGAGGGGGACGAGGGAGTGAGTGGTGCGGGTAAGCGAAGAGAAGGGCGCGGCGCTTACGGGGTGGGATTGGAACAGACTCACCGGAGTCTCTGCGGCGGCCATGTTGCGATATTCTGAAGACGTTCATTGTGTGTCTCCTTTAGATATCCCTTGAGAATAGGAGTAGCCCAGGACGCGTTCACAATCCGACTGCTAGGCGCGCATTGGCCAGTGACGTCACTCGCGCTCCAGCGCTTGGAGACGCGCAACGTCATTCCGAAGCGTCCTGCGTGGTACAAATAGCGTCGCAGGCTGCGGGCTGGGAGAGACATTCATCTACCACCAATCATGTTCAGACTCGCAGCTCAATCCACCCGCGCCTCCGCTTTCTGCGGCGCACGCAGGCAGTTCCACGTTACCCCCATCGCCGCGAAGACAGTGAAGGACACTGTAAAGGATGTCGCGCAAGACGTGAGTGAGCTCCAATATCGGGGGAACTGCATATTAATCACTGGGTCGGCTTCAGGTTAATTTGAAACTGGGAAAGAAGATGGCTTCGGCGATTGACAAGGGAGAGGAGTTGGCAGAAGCTGCAAAGAGCACACTCGGTTAGATCTCACCCTGCATTCAGCATAAGGTCTTCCCCTAACTGCTATATAGGCTCAGCGACCGAGTCTGCGAAGCAAACTGCCCACCGTGCTCAGGCATCAGGTCGCGAGACCCTCAACGACGCAGCATCAGAAGCAAGCAAGCTTCAGCAGCTGGAAAGCAGAAAGTGAACGAGGCGACGCAGCACGGCAAAGAGAAGGCCGGTGAAGCAGCCTCAGAAGCAGGCAAGGCCTCTACAATCGGAAAGCAGAAGATGAACCAGGCTGCAACGGGTGCACGAGAGGCGAAGGACGATTTTGTGAATGAAGTGAGGAAGTAGACGCTGCTGGTTACCCCTAGATTCCCATTTCTTTAAGTTGTATCATCATGCCTTCAGGACTTTTAAACCTATGTAGCATTACGCACACCGAACATCCCTCATTTACACCATAGCCTTGTCGTGCAGTGGTCGTCGTCGGGCGGAAGCCAAAGCAAGGATTCCGTCCGGATCACTGCCATCAGATCGCGGTTTCGCGCGTTGACGGACGACGACGAAATTTCCAGCTCACCTCTTCTCCGTCTACCGCTCGTCCACCATGCACCGCCATCTCCTCCGAAGTGCCGTCTCACATCCTTGAGGACACCAGTGCAGTCCCCAGGGCTTAGGTCCACTTGGAAGGTCGCGGCCACCGTCCGCACGCTCCAAACAAGTAGCATCGACCCAAAATACGTCGAGAAGCTGAAGCAACGGGCGAAAGAGTGAGGCATATTACCATACTTTCAAACCCAAAGCGTGACTGTTCTTACAGATAAACCACCATCTTCGTCTATCGGTAGAGCTGGACTGACACTGGAAGAACTCGCAGCGAAGGCGAAGGAGGAGGCTGCAAAGAAGAAGCAGGAAGAGAGGGAAGCGTTGGAGGCGACGCTGCCTATTAGGCAGATCCAGGCTGAGGCCGAGACTGCGCCTTCATCATCTACATCTACTGCGTCCTCGGAGAAGCCTGTTGAGCGTACTCCCAAGGCTGTGACGAAGGAGCGGAAGGACAGTTCCCCTGTTAAGGTGCGTACCCATCCCGCCTCAAGTTGACATTCGCTAACATATCCACCTCTAGCCTCTATCTTCAATCTTGAACTTGGAACGTATTTTCGAAAAGCCCCACACCGCGGAGCAGATTGCCTCGCTATGGACGGTCTATCACGCAAAGGCCTCAGCGGAACCGGGCGCGGTGCTGTCTGCGCCAGCGTGCCGTTGGACCTGTACAAGCGCATGGAGAGCGTAGCACAACAATACTCCGCCTTCGTCGTCCTCTTTCCCGCCCACGTCCCGCTTCCGCCGAACCGCTGAGGAAGGCGAGTCGGACACCGCATATGAGTTCTACTTTATGCATGGCTATTCCATGAGAAGCCCCCGTGCCGAGGGCGACGGACCCCAAAACCCTTTCGACATCCCCTCCGCAAAGAACTCTACGAACCCTCCGCTGGCCACATCCTTTTTACCCCGCTACAGGAGTACAAGCAACGACAGAGCTTCGCGACGCCGTACCTCATCACGACGTTCTACACCGACCTTGCGACGACGCATAATACCGTGCTCATGCGGGGAGAGATTACACCGTCTGCTGCGAGCGCGAACCCAGGGACTGCCGACCGGTTCCTTCTGAGCCAGGAGGATACCCAGGTGCTCATCATGATGCTCCAGCGCTTCTATCTCTGGAATAAGGAGGGGGATGCTGAAGCACTGCTACGACCGTCCTCAAAACTTTCCACGAAGGCCGGAGGAATTCAGTGGGAGGACCTTGTGAAGGCGGCGACTGTGATTTAGACTATATGTGACAGTAGAGGATGGTGCATATGTACTGCTATCATGTGTTACGGTTCATCATTCCGATCTAGATTGAAGATAGCAAAGGGCGCTGCTTCACCACTCTCGTTTCTCCACCTCTCCCAGGACGAAAGCCGCAAAGCCTTTCCGCGACAGCCTGGTCCAACCTTCCTCCCAACGTACCCAACCACCGTCTCTCTCGACTCGCGTTGTCAGAACGGGAACGCGAGCAATCGTCCAGTCGAGGTCGTCGCCCTGTGTCCGGAAGACTTCGCTACTGCGACGATGTCAGCATAAGCTTTTGGGGCGAGCGTCGCCACCCCAGGATGAGTGCTTGTAGACGACGCTGAATTTGTCGTTGGGGTCGTGGATGGAGGCGGTGCCGAGGAGCACGATGCGCTTCAGCCCTGCTTCTTCATGAGGTCGATAAGGAGCTATATCCCTTGGCGAGGGGGGTCCCGCGGGGTGGTTGGCCAGGGGCCGAGTGCGGAGAGGACGACGTCCGACGCCTTCGACGGCCCTTTCGGAGCATCTGCATCGGTGAGCGTGCCCTTGATGATGACGAGGCTCTCATTTGAGGAGAGGTCCTCTGGCAGCTTCTCTGGCGAGCGGCGTAGATGATGACCGCGCACTGCTTATATGTCGCCAGCGTTTCGCGAATCAGGAGGATCCCGGAAGGACCTGTGGCTCCGAGTATGAGGATGCGCATGGTGGTGGTAGTGGTGGTTGGGGATGACCAGCACTGGGGCAACAGGGATGACATAGTTGGGATGGGTATCAATGATCATAGCAAGTTTGCAGGGTACATGAAGGCTAAGGGGTAGTAGACAGCTATTTACGGGGTGCCTTGGCCCAAGGACCCATCTCCGCCGCCTCCTGTTCCAGGGCAAGAATCGCGTCGGTTGATGGATTGCGCTGCGAAAGGTCGAGCCGGACCATGTCCCGGCCGTACAAGCGGCCGAAGCGTTCGACCAGACCGGGAATCTCGCCCTGGACGGTGACAGGCTTGCCCGTTGCGCTCTGTATGCTCCCCGCCTTGACGCCGTCGAGGCCGCACGCGACGACCTCGTCGAACCAGGGACGCGGCTCGTGGGTGACGTTCAAGGCGAAGCCGTGGGATGTGAGGCGGTGGCGGACCTGTACGCCTATGCTGGCAATCTTTGTCCGAGGATCGAGAAAGACTCCCGTGTGCTCGGAGGGCGCGAGGTCGAGTCCGTGGGCTTCCTTG